>CAWTZC010001595.1:0-11885 GCA_963919715.1 Microtus obscurus | reverse complement strand
CTCAGAAACTTGAACAACCAGGTGGTTACTGGGGACTTTTTCAGATAGAGGAAGAAGGTGCTGATAGATGTTTAAGAGTCTTCAGCCAGCCTTTAAGGGCTTCCAGAGAAATGCTTTGGGTTTTTGTTTCCTGGTGAAACCCAGCTCATGTGGGAGTAGAAACATTGCCATAATCACTGCCACTTTGGAGCCTGCTTTGGGAACCTAACATATATGTCTGCGCACCATGTGCATGTTTGGTGCTCATAAAGGTCAGAAGAGGGCATCAGATCCCTGGGAACTGGAGTTATACATAATGTGTGGGTGCTGGAAATTGGTCCTGAGTTCTCCTCAGGAGCAGCCAGTGTTCTTAGTCTCTGAGTCATCTCTCCAGCCCCTAGCTAATTTTTATTAGCTTACCTACTTTTCTCAGCTCTATGACAGAATAATGGACAGCAACCTACTTAAGTGAAAGATAGGTCTGTTTGGCTCACAGTTCCAGAAGGAATGGGAAAGCATAAAAACTAGAACAACTTAGTTCATGGTGAAGGAGCTTGTGCCTAGTCTCATCATGGAGGGAGTCAGGAAGCAGAGACCTAGGCCAGAAGCAGAACTAGCTACAACATTCAAGGTCAGCCCTTGCTAGGCTCTACATTCCAAAGGCTCCATGACCTCCCAAGACAGCACCAACAGTTGGAGACCAAATGTTCAAAGACATGAGCCTGAGGGGGATGTTTCAGATGCAAACCATAACATCCAGCCAGGAGAGAAAAAAAAATCATGGGCTGGGGAGATAACTTAGTAGGAAGATGCTTGCTGCACATTCCTGAAGACCCGAGTTTGAAACCTCAGTGCCCGTATAAAGACAGGCATGATAGTGGAAGTCTACAATCACAGTGCTCCTATGGTGAGACAAAAGTTGTGGACTAACTAGACTGCTGTATTCAGGGTAAGAAAGAGTCCTCTCAGTGGGTCTGCACTCATTCAGTTCTGCTCTAGTCTGGTATGCATGGCAGAGTATGTGTGCGCAGTGGTAGCTAGCAGCAAGCACTATTTTCTGTTTTCTTTTCTTTATTTATTTACTAAAGATTTCTGTCTCTTCCCCACCACCGCCTCCCATTCCTCCCCTCCCCCAATCAATTCCCCCTCCCGCTTCAGGCCAAAGAGCCATCAGGGTTCCCTGCCCCGTGGTAAGTCCAAGGACAAACTCAACCTCCATCCAGGTAAAGTAAAGGTGAGCATCCAAACTGCCTAGGCTCCCACAAAGCCAATAGGTGCAGTAGGATCAAAAAACCCATTGCCATTGTTCTTGAGGTCTCAGGTAGTCCTCATTGTCTGCTATGTTCAGCTAGACCGTTTTAACTCCAGGCTTTTTCTGTGACCCAGGCCAGCTGGCCTTGGTGAGTTCCCCCCAGAACCATCCCCATTGTCTCAGTGTGTGGGTGCACCCCTCGTGGTCCCGAGTTCCTTGCTCTGTGCTCTCTCTTTTCTGGTCCTGATTTGGACCTTGAGTTTCAGTCCAGTGCTCCAATGTGGGGTCTCTGTCTCTGTCTCCTTTCATCGCCTGATGAAGGTTAATATTCAGGAGGGGATGCCTATATGTTTCTTCTTTGCCCCTCTTTTCTTATTTAGCTTCTAAGATCACGTATTATAGGCTCAATGTCTTTTTTATGTCTAGGAACCAAATAGGAGTGAGTATATCCTATGTTCCTCTTTTTGGGTCTGGCTTGTCACTCAGACAGTGTTGTTCTCTATTTCCATCCATTTGCCTGGAAAATTTCAAGAAGTCCTTGTTTTTTACTGCTGAGTAGTACTCTAATATGTATATATTCCATACTTTCTTCATCCATTCTTCAATTGAAGGGCATCTAGGTTGTTATCAGGTTCTGGCTATTACAAACAGTGCTGCTATGAACATAGTAGAGCATATACTTTTGTTGTATGATACGGCTCTTCTTGGGTATATCCCCAAGAGTGGTATTGCTGGGTCCATGGGTAGGTTGATCCCCGAATTTCCTGAGAAACCTCCACACTGCTTTCCAGAGTGGTTGCACAAGTTTGCATTCCCACCAGAACGATGACTGTGCCCTCTTTCTCCACACCCTCTCCAGCAAAGGCTATCATTGGTGTTTTTTATTTTCGCCATTCTGACAGGTTAAGATGGTATCTTTAAAGTTGTCTTGATTTTGCATTTCCCTGATCGCTAAGGCTTGTGTTGAACATGACCTTAGGTGTCTTTTGGCCATTTGAACTTCTTCTGTTGAGATCTCTGTTCAGCTCAGTGCCCCATTTTATAATTGGGTTGATTAGCCTTTTACGTTCTAGTTTCTTGAGTTCCTTTATATTTTGGAGATCAGACTTTGTCAGTTGGGTGGGTTGTGAAGATCTTCTCCCGTAGTCAGTGGGTTGCCTTTCTGTCTTAGCAGCAGTGTCCTTTGTTTCGCAGAAGCTTCTCAGTCTCAGGAGGTCCCATTTACTCAATGAGGCCCTTACTGTCTGTGCTGGTAGGGGGTTATATGTAGGAAGTTGGTCTCCTGTGCCTACGTGTTGTAGAGTACTTCCCACTTTCTTCTATCAGGTTCAACAGGTTCGGACTGGATATTGAGGTCTTTAATCCACTTGGACTTGAGTTTTGTGCATGATGATAGATATGGATCTATTTTCATTCTTTCTAAGGATTGACATCGGGTTTTGCCAGCACAATTTGTTGAAGATGCTCTCTTTTTTCCATTGTATACTTTTGGCCTCTTTATCAAAAATCAGGTAAGCTCATAGGTTTGTGGATTATCGCTTCAGGTCTTCTATTCGATTCCATTGGTCAGCTTCTCTGTTTTTATGCCACATTCCAAGCTGTTTTCAATACTGTAGCTCTGTAATAGAGTTTGAAGTCAGGGATGGTAATGGCTCCAGACATTCCTTTATTGTATAAGACATTATTTTGGCTATTCTGGGTTTTTGTTTTTCCATATAAAGTTGATTATTGTCTTCTCCAGATCTGTGACAAATTTTGATGGGATTTTTGGGTACAGTATTGAATCTAAAGGGTTTGCTTTTGGTAGAATTGCTGTTTTTTTACTATGTTGATCCTCCCAATCCAAGAGCAAGGGAGATCCTTCCATTTTTTGGTGTCCTCTTCAATGTCTTTCTTCAAAGACTTAAAGTTCTTGTCAAATAGATCTTTCACTTCCTTGGGACTTAACAGCACACCTGAAAGCTCTAGAAAAAAAAAGAAGCAGATGTGCCCAGGAGGAGTAGAAAACTGGAAATAATCAAACTGAGGGCAGAAATCAACAAAATAGAAACACAGAAAACAGTCCAAAAAATCAATGAAACAAAAAGTTGGTTCTTGGAGAAAATCAACAAGATCGACAAACCCTTATCCAAACTAATTAAACAACAGAGAGAGAACACGCAAATAAATAAGATCAGCAATGAAAAGGGGGACATAACCACAGACACAGAGGAAATTCAGAGAATCATTAGATCTTACTACAGAAGCCTGTATGCCACAAAACTGGAAAATGCAAAAGAAATGGGCAGTTTTTTAGATAAGTACCATATACCAAAGCTAAAACAAGACCAGGTGAATGATCTAAATAGACCTGTTAGTCGCAAAGAACTAGAAACTGTTATCAAAAATCTCCCTACCAAAAAAAAGCCCAGGACCAGATGGTTTCAATGCCGAATTCTACCAGAACTTCCAAGAAGAGCTAATACCTATACTCCTTAATGTAGTTCACAATATAGAAACAGAAGAGTCATTGCCAAATTCCTTCTATGAAGCTACAGTCACTCTGATACCAAAACCACACAAAGACCCAACCAAGAAAGAGAATCACAGGCCAATCTCACTCATGAACATCGACGCAAAAATCCTCAACAAAATACTGGCAAACTGTATCCAAGAACACATTAGAAAAATTATCGATTATGATCAAGTAGGCTTCATCCCAGAGATGCAAGGCTGGTTCAACATACGAAAATCTATCAATGTAATACACCATATAAATAAACTGAAAGAAAAAACCATATGATCATTTCAATAGATGCTGAAAAGGCTTTTGACAAAAATTCAACATCCCTTTATGATAAAAGTCTTGGAGAGATTAGGGATACAAGGGTCATACCCAAATATAATAAAAGCTATTTACAGCAAGCCTATTGGCTAACATCAAACTAAACGGAGAGAAACTCAAAGCCATCCCACTTAAATCAGGAACACGACAAGGCTGTCCACTCTCTCCATACCTCTTCAATATAGTCCTTGAAGTTTTAGCAATAGCAATAAGACAACATAAGGGGATCAAGAGGATCTAATTGGAAAGGAAGAAGCTAAACTTATATTTGCAGATGATATGATAGTGTACATAAGCGACCCTAAAAACTCCACCAAAGAATTTCTACAGCTGATAAACACCTTGTAATGTGGCCGGATACAAGACCAACTCCAAAAAATCAGTCGCCTCCTGGATATGGAAGCGGAGAGGGAAATCAGAGAAGCATCACCTTTCACGATAGCTGCAAACAGCATAAAATATCTCGGGGTAACTTCAACTACAAAGAAGTTAAGGATCTATTTGACAAGAACTTAAGGCATTGAAGAAAGAAATTGAAGAGGATATCAGGAAAATGGAAGGATCTCCTTGCTCATGGATTGGAAGGATCAACATAGGAAAATGGCAATCCTACCAAAGGCAATTTAAAGATTCAATGCAATTCCTATCAATATCCCATTAAAATTCTTTCACTGATCTTGAGAGGACACAATCAACTTTATATGGAATAACAAAAAACCCAGGATAGCCAAAACAATCTTATACAATAAAGGAACTTCTGGAGGCATTACCATCCCTGACTTTAAACTCTATTGCAGAGCTACAGTAATGAAAACAGTGTGGTATAGGCATAAAAATAGAGAAGTCGCATCAATGGAATCAGATAGAAGACCCGGATTTTAACCCACAAACCTATGAACACCTCATTTTCGATAAAGTTTTAAAAGTATACAATGGAAAGAAAGAAAGCATCTTCAACAAATGGTGCTGGCACAACTGGATGTCAACTTGTAGAAGAATGAAAATAGACCCATATCTATCACCATGCACAAAACTCAAGTCCAAATGGATCAAAGACCTCAATATCAATCTGAACACACTGAACCTGATAGAAGAGAAAGTAAAAAGTACCCTCTGCAACAAATGGGCACAGGCGTATCGCTTCCTAGTATAACCCCAGCAGCACAGTCATTAAGGGCAACATTGAATAAAATGGGACCTACTGAAACTGAGAAGCTCTGTAAAGCAAAAGACACTGTCACTAAGACAAAAGGCAACCCACTGACTGGAGAAGATCTTCACCAACCCGCAACAGACAAAGGTCTGATCTCCAAAATATATAAAGGAACTCAAGAAACTAGACTTTAAATGCTAAATAACCCAATTAAAAATGGGGCACTGATCTGAAGAGAGAATTCTCACCAGAAGAAGTTCAAATAGCCAAAAGGCACTAAAGTCATGCTCAGCCTCCTTAGCGATCAGGAAATGCAATCAAAACAACATTGAGATATCATCTTACACCTGTCAGAATGGCTAAAATCAAAAACACCAATGATAGCCTTTGCTGGAGAGGTGCTGTGGAGAGGGGGTACCATCCATTGCTGGTGGGAATGCAAACTTGTGCAACCACTTTGGAAAGCAGTGTAGATGTAAGCCAGGAAATTTGGGATCAACCTACCCATGGACCCAGCAATGCCACTCTTGGGAATATACCCTACTAGATGCCCGCGATCATATGACAAGACATTTGTTCAACTTATGTTCATAGCAGCATTATTTGTAATAGCCAGATCCTGAAAACAACCTAGATGCCCTTCAATGGAAGAATGGATGAAGGAAGTGTGGAATATATACACATTAGAATACTACTCAGCGGTAAAAAACAATGACTTCGCGAATTTTGCATGCAAATGGATGAAAATAGAAAACACTATCCTGAGTGAGGTGCAACCAAGACCCAAAAGGATGAACATGGGATGTACTCACTCAATTAAGCCAGAGATAAATAAAGGTCAGTGAGTCTATAATATGATATCCTAAAGAAACTAAATAGAAGCCGCAGCCCAAAGAAAAACATATAGCTATCCGCCTGGTTATGGAAGTAGACTAGATTGCTGGGCAAATAATTGGTATCTTGGGGTGGTGGGAGGGGGGTAAGGAAAGAAGGAGAGAACTGTGAGAAGGGGAGGGTGGGGGGATCTTTTGGGAAACGGGATGATTGGGATAAAGGAAGGTTGGTTAGGGGAGCAGAGAAGCACATATCTTAATTAAGGGAGCCATCTTAGGGTTGGCAAGAGACTTGGGTCTAGAGGGGCTCCAGGCGCCAGAGCGATGTCCCCAGTTAGTTCCTGCTGAGGATAGGATCCTGAAATGACCCTATCCTATAGCCATACTGATGAATATCTTGCACATCACCATAGAAACTTCATCTGGCTGTATGGATGGAGATAGAGTCAGAGACCCACACTGGAGCACTGGACTGAGCTCCCAATGTCCCAATGAGGAGCAGAAGGAGGGAGTGAACAAAGAAGTCAGGACCACAAGGGGTGTGCGCCCACCCATGGAGACAGTGTGGGCCACCTGGAGCTCACCAAGACCAGCTGGACTGTGACTGAAAAGCATGGGATAAATCCGACTCGAATTTGGCTGACAATGAGGGCTGCTGAGAAGCCAAGGACCATGGCACCAGGTTTTGATCCTACTTCATGTTCTGGCTTTGTGGGAGCCTCTACCCAGTTTGGATGTTCACCTTCCTAGACCAGGATTGAGGGGGGAGGATTTTGGACTTTCCACAGGGCAGGGAAACCTGGGACTGCTCTTCAGGCTGGAGAGGGAGGGGGAGGAGTGGGGAAGGGGAGGAGAAAAGGGAGGAGTGTGGGAGGGAAATGGGGAGGCGTGAGGAGGGGCAGAAATTTTTTTTCTTTTTTTCTTTCCAATAAAAAGAAAGAAAAAAGAAAAAAAAAGATCAGCAATGAAAGGGGGACACAACTAGCAGACACAGAGGAAATTCAGAGAATCATTAGATCTTACTACAGAAGCCTGTATGCCACAAAACTGGAAAATGCAAAAGAAATGGACAGTTTTTTAGATAAGTACCATATACCAAAGCTAAACCAAGACCAGGGCATCGATCTAAATAGACCTGTTAGTCACAAAAGAACTAGAAATCAAGTATCAAAAATCTCCTACCAAAATAAGCCCAGGACCAGATGGTTTCAATGCCACCACTAGAACTTCAAGAAGAGCTAATACCTATACTCCTTAATGTAGTTCACAATGTAGAAACAGAAGAGTCATTACAAAATTTCTTTTATGAAGCTACAGTTTCCCTGATACCAAAACCACACAAAGACCCAACCAAGAAAGAGAATTACAGGCCTATCTCCCTCATGAATATCGACACAAAAATTCTCAATAAAATACTGGCAAACTGAATCCAAGAACACATTAGAAAAATTATCTATTATGATCAAGTAGGCTTCATCCTAGAGATGCAGGGCTGGTTCAACATACGCAAATCTATCAATGTAATCCACCATACAAATAAACTGAAAGAAAAAAACCATACAATCATTTCATTAGATGCTGAAAAAGCATTCGACAAAATTCAACACCCCTTTATGATAATGGTCTTGGAGAGATTAGGTATACAAGGGTCATACTTAAATATAATAAAAGCAATTTACAGCAAGCCGACAGCTAACATTAAATTAAACGGAGAAAAACTCAAAGTCATCCCACTAAAAAATCAGAAACAAGACAAGGATGTCAACTCTCTCCACTCTTCAATATAGTGCTTGAAGTTCTAGCAATAGCAACAAGACAACATAAGGGGACCAAGGGGATTCATAGTGGGAAGGAAGAAGTTGGCTTTCAAGTATTTGCAGATGATATGATAGTATACATAAGCGACCCCAAAAACTCTACTAAAGAACTCCTACAGCTGATAAACGCCTTTAGTAATGTGTCAGGATACAAGATCAACTCCAAAAAGTCAGTGGCCTTCCTATACACTAAGGATAAGGAAGCAGAGAGGGAAATCAGAGAAGCATCACCTTTCACGATAGCCACAAATAGTATAAAATATCTAGGGGTAACTCTGATCAAGCAAGCACTATTTTCAAAGCAGAGTTCCAAGCATGGGGCCCTGGTTAGTGTAGGATATCCATCTCACCTGCCTGCTCCACCTGGCCTGTGTTGTGCTAATTACACATCAGGTCTACAAGTGAGAATGAGGAGAATCTCTGACTGGAGATCTCACAGTTTCTGAATCCTATAAATAGCATTCTCTTAGAGCTTAAGGGGACATCCTGTGCTGTGAGCACACTTGTCCCAAAGGTTCCTCACTTGTGAATGCATCTTCTGCAAAATCATCTGGTCTTTGTTTCTACAGGCTGTGTTCCAATGACTTGCCTAAAGTGCAGCGAATGGTGGCTTGGAAATCCGTTTTGCTACATTAAAACCAAGAGATTTAAAACAGTGTGCTAAAAAAAGAGTCCCTTTTACAAAACAAGGTGAAAGGCGTGGGCCAGCATAGGAGGTTGTCCTCTGTCCTCTTCATGCACACTACAGCATGTGCACACCTGCACATGTGCACATAACAAACATGTAACACATACACAGATACACACATACTCAAGAAAAGAATCATCCAGGCATGGTGGTTCATGTCTTTAATCCTTAGCATTCAGTAAGGTGAGATAGGCGTAGTGTGAGTTTAGTTCAGCCTGCGTTACATAGTGAGTTGTAGGCTATCCTGGGCAATGCACACTGTACAGATGCCCATTAGTTGGTCTTAAGAGTTCTTTGTTATAGAATATTAATTGAAGATGTGTTACATTCATTTATGCTCTGGGATATTTGTTTAATGATGCAAAGATGTGTTGCGTTCTTTTACATTGCATTTGTCTAACTCTGTGAAGTTGTGTTAATTTGCCTGTCTGAAATACCTAATTGTTCTAATAAAGAGCTGAATAGCTGAGAGCTAGGCAGAAGAGGAATAGGTGGGGCTGCCAGACAGAGAGAATAAACAGAGAAGAGAGGAGAAGAAGAAAAAGAGTGAGAAAAGGAGGGGAGGAGGATGCAAGGGGCCAGTCACCCAGCTTCACAGCCAGACTTGGAATAAGAAGGAAAGAAAAGATATACTAAAATAGAAAAAGATAAAAGCCCAAAGGCAAAAGGTAGGTGGCATAATAACTAGAACTGTGGCACTGACTCTACCAGGAGGAACAACCATCTGAGCTTTGAATTCACTGGCACCTAGAAGATTAATCAACAGAATCTCAGACAGCCCCAACCATACATATTAGAGGAAAAGATGAGTAGAAAAGGTAAGAACACATGGAACATCACAAAGAACAACACGACCCCAGTAAAACCTAAAGACCCTACACCAGCAAGACTTGAACAACCAAATATAGATGAAGCAGAAGAAAATGACCTAAAAAATAACTTCAGGAGAATGTTTGTAATGCTTAAAGAGGAAATCAGAAATTCTATCAAAGAAATGGAGGAAAAGACAAACAAAAATTGGAAGACATCAGAAAATCACTTAAAAAACTAAGAAAAAGAAATCAAACATATGAAAGAAACTATTCAAGACTTGAAAACTGTAATAGAGATGATAAAAAAACACAAGCTGAGGGAATTATAGAAACATAAATAATGAGAAAATGATCAGGAACCATGAACACAAGCCGGAACAGCAGAATAAAAGAGATGGAAGAAACAATCTTAAGTGCTGAAGATACAATAGAGGAAATAGACTCATCAGTCAAAGAAAACATTAAATCTAACAAAAACTTAACCCAAAATATCCAGGAAATATGGGACACCAATAAAAGGCCAAATCTAAAAAATAGGTATATAAAAAGGAGAAGTTCAACTCAAAGCACAGAAACTATTCAGGACATGAAAGCTGAAATAGAGGCAATAAAGAAAATATAAACTGAGTGCAACAGTAGAAACAGAAATCATGAGAAAATGATCAGGAACCACAAACACAAGCAGGAACAGAAGAATACAAGAGATGGGAGAGAGAAAATCTCAAGCACAGAAGATAAACAGAGTGGAAATAGACTCATCAGTTAAAGAAAACATTAACTCTAACAAGGGCTAACCCAAAATATCCAGGAAATATGGGACACCAGAAAGGCCAAATCTAAGAATAATAGGTATAGAAGAAGAAGTTCATTCCCCAAAGACAGAAAATATATTTAACAAAATCATAGAAGAAAACTTTTCCAACCCAAAGAAAGATATGCCTATGATGATACAAGAAGCTTACAGAACACCAAATAGGCTGTATAAAATGAAAAGTCCTCTCACCACATAATAATCAAAACATTAAAACATACCAAAAGAAAGAATATTAAGAGCTGCAAAATGGAAAAAAAGCCAAGCAACATATAAAGGAAGACCTTCAAAACTACACCTTATGTCTCATTGGAGACTGAAACAGCTTGGTACTGGCATAAAAACCGACAGGAGGACCAATGGAACTGAACAGAAGACTCCAGATATCAATCTGCATATCTTCAAATACCAGATTTTTGACAAAGAAGCAAATAATATCTAATGGAAAAGAATGTACAGCTTAACCAGTTGTGCTGACATATGTGGTTATCAACATGTAGAAAATGAAAATAGACCCATATCTATCATCATGCACAAAACCCAAGTCCAAATGGATCAAAGACTGCACATAAAGCCAGTCACACTGAAACTTATAGAAAAGAAAGTGGTAAATACATTTGAGCACATTGGCACAGGAGACAACTTCTTAAATATAACCCCAGCAGTACAGACAGTGAAAGAAACAATTAATAAATGGGACCTTATGAAACTGAAAAGCTTCTGTAAAGCAAAGGACACAGTCAACAAGACAAAACGACAGCCTACAGAATAAAAAAAGATCTTCAGTAACCCCACATCAGACAGAGGTCTGATCTCCAAAATATACAAAGAACTCAAGAAATTGGACAACCAAAAAAAGATCATGTAATCCAATAAAAAATAAAGTACAGACCTAAACAGAAAACTCTCTACCAGGAGGAATCTAAAAATAGCTGAAAGACACTTAAGAAAATGTTCAAGATCTCAGTCATCTGAGAAATGGAAATAACAACAACTTTGAGATTGCATCTACACCTGTAAGAATACAAGAACAAAAACACTGATGACAACTTATGCTGTAGAGTAAGTGGGAAAGGCTTAACACTTCTGCATTGCTTGTGGGAATGCAAGCTGGTATAGGCCCTTTGGATGTCAGTGTTTCAATCTCTCAGAAAATTAGAAAACAACCTTCCTCAAGACCTAGTAATATTCACTCTTTGGGTATATATCCAAAGGACGCTCAATCATGCCTCAAGGATGTGTGCTCTAATTATGTTCATAGCAGCTTTGTTTGTCATAACCAGACATGGAAGCAACCTAAATGCTCCTCAACAGAAGAATGGATATGAAAATGTTGTACATGTACACACGGAGTACTACACAGCATAAAAAAACAACATCTTGAATTTTGCAGGAAAATGAATGGAGCTAGAAAACATCATTTTGAGTGAGCTAACCCAGACATAGAAAGACAACTATCACATGTATTAACTCATAGGGTGGTTTTTGAAACACCACTTTAAAGAAAACCAGCCTATAAATCACAATCCCAGAGAACTTAGAAAACAATTAAGACACTAAGAGATATTTACATCGATCTAATCTACATGGAAAGTAAAAAAAGACAAGATCTCCTGAATAAATTGGGAGCATGGGGACCTTGGTGGAGGGTTTAAGGGGAAGGGGAGAACAGATGGGAGAAGAGAAAAAATGTAGAGCCTGCAAAATTAATAAAAA
>CAWTZC010001591.1:0-25171 GCA_963919715.1 Microtus obscurus | reverse complement strand
AGTCAATATGGTCTTGATCCTCCCTTGAGACTGTCTACTAGGCAGTAGCATTCAGCTCCAGCTTCCAGTCAGTCATTGATGGTGATAGAAACAGCAGGAACTCTACTGTGTCATTGTGTTGCTAAGCTGTGATGTTTAGTAGGTTAGGTGTATTTTAACACACTTTTTGACCTATGATATACACAGCTTCTAAAGGACCTAAAAAGAATGTAACCCCTTAATAAATCAAAGGAAGTTGTGTAGTACCATATCGATCCATTAGCAAGGCTGTTCCCTTTGGCTGAGGGAAATTCTTAAGGAGGGAATCAGTTGCTGAGTCAACAAGCTATGGTTTTGGAGCATGGGTGCCTCTGTCTCCATAGAACGAAGGCAAAAGGACCTGGTCTGTATACTGGCAAGTTTATGAAAGAAGAATCCCAGAAAATTTTCCCTCTGGTCAACAGAGATTAAATCTTTGCATTGAGAGTGAGGGAGAATGAAACACCAACCTGCCTATTAGATATGAATGAAACTTCCTTCCTTTCTCTCTCTCTCTCTCTCTCTCTCTCTCTCCCCCCTCTATTTTTTCTGTTCATGGAGGTTTCTGTCCCACCCATTCCAACAGCTATTCAGTCCCAAAGAAACACGAAGCCTACATTAATTATAAACTGGTTGAGCTTATTAGCTCAGGCTTATTAATTAACTCTTACATATTACATTAACCCATAATTTTTGTCTGTGTTAGCCACATGGCTTGGTACCTTTCATCAGTGAGACATTCCTATCTCACATTCTCCCGCATCTGGGTGACAATTGCAGACTGAGCCTTTTCCTCTTCCCAGGATTCTCCCATATTCTGGTCTCCCAGCCTATACTTCCTGCTTGGCTGCTGGCCAATCAGCATTTTATTAAACCAATGCAAGAGATAAATCTTTTCTTATTTTGTACAAGGGTACAAGACCATTGTCCCACAGCACTATAATTTTGCCCAAAAGGCAGAATTATATGCTATTCTCATGTTACTAAGGGACTTTAAAGAACCTCTCAACATAGTTATTGATTTGCAATATGCAGTAAGAGTTGTCTCTGCATATTGAAACCACTGAATTTATACTAGATGATACAGAATTGACCTCATTATTCATTCAGGTTCAAGGTATAGACAGGAATAGGCTTTGTCCCATAAACATAACATATATCCGATCCCATATATGTCTGCCAGGTCTTCTAGCAGAAGGTAATGCAGAAATTTATTGATTATTAATTGGAAATGTGCTGAAAGCCTCAGAATTTCATAAAAACATCATGTCAATAGCACATACTTAAAGAATTTTCTATTACATGGAAACAAGCTAAGGAGATTATAAAGAGATGTCCCACTTGCTCTTTTTTATAACCAAACACCACTATCTACAGGGAGTAACCCAAAGAGTACTCAAAGGAATGAAATTACACATTTATTAGAAGCTATGGTCACCATGACCATATAAATAAAGACAGATAATGCACAAATAAGGGCAGATAATGGTCCACATATGCTTCTAAAAAATAGAAACAGTTTTTTACTTATTATAATATAAAGCATATTACAGGTATACTGAACAATCCTACGGTCAGACAGTTACAGAAAGTTCAAATCGAACTATAAAGGATATGTTAAACAAACAGAAAGGGATGAAAATACCCACGAAATAGACTGCATAACACTTTTTTAACCTTGAATTTCCTTAACACTAATGAGAAAGGAATAATAGCAGTAAAGAGAGATTGGATAATATAAAAAACTTCTGAATTAAATCATCAGGTGTATTTCAAGGATGTATTTACCTCAGAATGAAAACCAGGAGATGTTGCTACATTGGGGAATAGGTTTCTCTCTTGTTTCCACAGAAGAAGAAAAGTTATGGATACCATTGGAATTAATAAAGATTTGATTTGAAAAAGAGAAGCCTCTTGGGAAAGAGAAATGATAGCTCATCCACAGAGATGACAATGGTACAGGTGGTAAGATCTCATAAGTGTTAGGGCAGGGTTCTGTTCTTGTCTTTACAGGAAAATATTCATCTTCAAAAAGTTGAGAGACTTTGGCTATCTAGATGCCTAAAGATGAAAAGATAGCTATCCAGAAAGAATCACCAAGCAAAGAGAAATCTGACTTATGATGCTGTATTATCTGCATGATAAAATTTGATTATCTGAACGTGGATACATCTCTACTTAAAAATCAAAGCTGGCTTTGGAGTTGGATGATGGCTATCAGTCTCTAAATACAAGCATATTGTTAAAAGAAAAATTCTTTTTCTGTTTCATGTCAGAAGCCAACTAATACGGGACAGAAAGAAGAAAAAATTTAAAAAAAATTTACTTTTACCCATACCTGTTTTTGTCTCTATTATATCTTTTGTTGAATTTATGTCTATATAAATAATGTTTAAGTTTTCCACAATGAACAATAAATTTTCTGGCAGTAAACTTTGAAGTTTTCAGGAAGAAGATGGGGCCCCACAACAATGACTCCACCTGGTTGATAGGACGTCATGACATTGACAGTACCCCTTTAAGACCGGTTTTGGGTACCAGCTGCTCAAAATGATTCAAAGTTGGTTAGCTGAAATGGTGTACCTTTTTACAACATTCTGGCCAGAACTTTAAATAAAAACTTCAGAAAAACCCTACCAAGTACTCAGAGACTATTTGCAATGATATCAGACAGTAATCTTGAAACTTAATCATCATTTTACCTCACAGGATCCCATAGAAAGAACATCACTCACCAGACAGCTGAAAGTAATTCTAGAACATGACATCTCCTCTTGCAACAAAGTTGTCCTTAGGGTTAGGGATATCAATTAGAAGTTGATTATAAACTGGTATACGGTTGGGGGTTGGGGTGGAAATTATGTAGGCTCAGGGAATCTCTTTGAAATAAAAGGGAAATTAGATGGGATAACAGGTAGAGTAGTGTGAGCTTACTTGCACTAATAATAATAGTGAGTAATAGAGTGAATACTTGTGAGCTATTATTTATAGGCAATTTACATTGTTACAGATTTTTGTATATTGATACAAATTAAAATTATATTGAATATGCTCCAATTTCTGTTTATAATATTTGTATACCCTAGCAAATTTGTTTTGTCATATTGTGTGCATACATGTCTCTGCTTCCATCAGCAAATCCTATGGGCACCAATCCTGTAGGTGGAGCTGCTCATTCATTTCCGGTTCCCCAGACTCCTGAAACAATCACACAGAAATCTGTATTAATTAAAACATTGCTTTGTCCATCACTTAGGTGTATTGTTAGTTAGCTCTTATATCTTAAATTAACCCTTTTCTATTAATCTATGTATTGCCGCATGGCTGTGGTCTACTGGTAAAGTTCACTTCTCCCTGATTCTGCTTACTCTCTCTCTCTATTGCTGTTTGGATTTCCCACCTGGCTTTACTCTGTTACACCATTGGCCAAAAGCAGTTTTATTCATTAACCAATAAAAACAACACATACACAGAAGGACTTCCCAAACAACTTTTCTTTTTATATGCTCTGTTTTCAGTCTTCTTACACACATTTTGTACGTTCTTGTGACAATATGCTCACTTCTCTCCCCACAAAACCTCTGCTGGCTTCCTGACAACATATAGATTCTGTTCCAGAGAAAACAGGAAGATTTGCCACTGTATTTTGGGCATCTATTGAGAATCTTCCCAAAGGCTACACCAGGGCAAACAGCTTAGAAATGCTTCCTTGCCCATGATGCAGATATTCACAGATGCACAACTTATTTCTAATCCATGTCCGGAAGAGACAGGATCTTCTGTGAAAGTATCACCTGACTCTGAATGTCTGCCCCCATCCCCCCTCCCAGAGCACACGTGACACCTGGTTCCACCTGTTGTCCTGTGAGGGAAGTACAGAAACGAGCCACAGCGCATTAAAGAAATCCCACAGAAAGAGAGAACACAATGCCAGGGGAGGCCCTGTGGTCTGTGGTGTTGATGATATTTACTGGTGATGGATGAACATGGTGAGGGAGGTGGCGTGGACTGAGCAGGGTGGACTGGCTGAGCAGGGGAGTGAATCAATCACAGGGCCTCCTCCACCTGCCCACTGGGTTCATCAGTTTCACGGCCCCTCTCAACAGGCTTATAAATTACCCCTGATTGGGCCCGGCACATGGGGACTTCTCCAGCAGAGATCAATAGGCGCTGGGGAATAGAAACTACAGAGATCCCGTAGGATGGCTATGATGCCCTGCAGTGTGATTTCATCAACTACACTTACTTTTTAAAGTCTGTAAGTTTGGTCCCTAAACCCAAAGGGAAAAACAAGCAGAAAGAACAAAAGATCTAGACTTAATTATATATATATATATATATATATATATATATATATATATATATATATGTATGTGCTTCAGTGTTTAGAGCCGGGATCTCTGAACTACATCTTGCCCCCACCACCTGCTTGATGATTTACACAGTTTGCTTAGTAGCCTCTTGGTACCTTGGATACATCCTTCAAAATGACAATAAGAGAAAACAATAGCACCTATGTCCTATAAGATAACAGGTTTGGGCCGGGGAGGTGGTCGTGGGTTCCTTTAACCCCAGCACTTGGGAGGCGGAGGCAGGAGGATCTCTGTGATTTCAAGGTCAGCCTGGTCTACAGAATGAGTTCCAGGACAATCAAGGCTACACAGAGAAACCCTATCTTAAAAAAAAAAAAACAAAACAAAAGAATTTTCAGTTCCTCCCAGTATTAAACTAGCTGTTATTTCCAGTTAGTATTTAATGACTTACATGCTCAATTTTGTGGTCTGGTCAATTGTACCTCCCTTTTGTTTCAGAAGGTTTACTTGTTTCTTTTTTTTCAGAACAGAATTTATTTGTTTCTTCTTTTACAGATGGTACACTATCCTGTACTTCACTCTAAACTACATAAATCACATTTGGCCTTGTTTCCTTCTTTTGTCTGAATGACAAAGGTGTCTTCTACCCCAGGATAACCCTCTATCAGGGCCTTACTCCACCCTGTCCTGTGTCTCTGCCCTAGTTCCACACCTTAGGTTCCCATCTACAGTTCCTTCTCCTTAAGCTTTTGAACACAGTAGTGTCTTTCTTTCCTTTTTAATGGTCCTGTATGCTTACTTTATTTACATAACTAAGTCTCTCCAATTAAAAAACAATGTGCAAATGAAGTCTGTTGATCCTGCATCCTACTCTGGTACAATGATGCTCACCCACCTCAGTCACAGTGATGGTCACCCACCTCAGTCACAGTGATGGTCACCCCACCTCAGTCTCAGTGATGGTCACCCCACCTCAGTTACAGTGTGATGCTCTTCCTCCACAGGAAAGCAGCTCTGGTTCTGGGATGGGTTTGGCTATAGTTGTCAGCTGCTTCTAAATTAAAGATCCAGGCATATACTATCTCAAGTTCTGGACACAAGAGAGTAGCCAGATGACCTTGACTTACTGGCTTTTGGGAATTCAAGTTCTTTATCTTAAAATTATTGAGAAGATTAAATAACTTGATATGATCGAAATTGTTTCTTTTTTGAACATACCAGAAAAACGATTCTGATAGCTCATTGCCTGATTTCGAAATTTAATGAACACACGGGTAGACTAGACCTAATACTGAAACATGCAAGATTATCTTTGATGTATCTTTTTGTATCATGGGACATTGGCCCCTGATTTCCTTAAAATCATGACTTCCTTATTTTACATGTTTGGCTTCTCCTCATTTCTCTCTCCCTTTGATGAATCACCCACATTCACTTAACCTTTTCTGAGTTTTCACATTCCACCTCTTTAATCATTTTCACTGCTCAAATGCTCTGTCTTGGACCTTCTCCAATTTCTCTGTGCCTTTTGGAAAATTAGAATCCCCAAATTGAACAGAACTCCCCCAATAAGGAGTCAAAACCAAATATGCCCATGACACTCTTCCCTTCACTTGAGTGACAGACAACACTGCTAAAACTTCTCAGAAGCTCAGCAGTTAGGAAGTCACAGAGCCACGCTGCAGACCCCACGGCTGAGCTTCAAGGCTGTGATCAGCATGCACCCATGGGGGTAACTTAGCGCTGTTATTGATGATCCCTGGAGAATGAAGAGATGAACCTGGAGATTTTAGAGGATGCAGCCTACTGTGACTCATGCACAGGGCTGACATATCTAACATACACTTAGAATTTGGGAGAAAAGACGTGTGATATTTAGACTTAAACATTTTTAATAATAATAGGGACAATCCTGCTAACCATTTAGATCTTCAACACTTTTAGGTCATCGTAATAGAGTTTCAATGACTCTCGTTATTCAACTACATGACTACTTCAAGTTCTCTTCTTCCACAGAAAGAAAGCATTTAACTTCCTCAGTTGAAGAGATGAGGGATCCACGGGGACTATTGAAAAATGAAATTTGGAGCAGGAGGCAAATTAGGGCTGATAAGTGGTCCAATTGGTGTCCTGGAAAGTCTGAAATATTAGAGACTCATTACACAGCGAGTGTGGCGATTCAGCGAGGTATGGGACAAAAGATTTAGCGAAGGAAATTAATTTGGGAGTAGGAGAGGCAGAAGATCTCGGCCTGGAAATTTTGAGCAGGGTTGGAAGTTTAGAGACATTTGCAGGGAAGACAGAAAGTGCTGATTGCTAGTGAAGAGAGCGTTCAATTCAGCAGAGAAGCAGCCTGCAAGCGTGTCTTTCCTCCAGTCTTCCTCCTACGGGAAGTAGCTAGACTGCGGAGATCCTGAAGCCTGCCATGCATGTCTTCAGCAGCATAGGCATGCATGTGGGCCTTTGTATAGCATTTGTGGGTAAACAGGCTTCCAAGATAGTCACTTGCCATTGGATGTCACAGACAATTATTGGGTCAACTGTTCTTGTCACTTGGTTTGTGACAGGAACGGAAGCCCTTTCTCTGTGCTCTCTTCCCCTGGAAGAGAGTGAGTCCAGGAAGAACTGGTTAAATTTCTACAGTTTAGAATGATGGCGAGTGCATTGTTTTGGCTGGAACTAAATGAGGACAGGTGTTGCCACCTGTCACAAGTGATTCCTTTCCAGTTGGCTCTGGAGCTGCCATTCTTGGTATTTTTGCAGTTTTGTGGGACTGGGGTAGGGGGAGGAGAGAGAGAAGTTGGTGGATGAGGGAGGAGGTTGGAGGTATTCTGATGGGCTTTCACAGGATGGCAATCCCCTGCATTATTGCAGCAGATGCACTGGCTTTGAGAGATGGCTGGAAGGACATGTTTGAATTATTGATGTTCCAGGATTCCTGTGGTGGCCTTTTGCTATTGCAGATGCCTGAGACCTTTCTGTGCTTCATCAAGGTGACAAAAATTCCTTGTCCTTTTTTAGAAAGGTGAAGTTTCTTGGTGCCAAGAGTCCTGACAGGGGGCCCTCTGAGAGCCTGCCTTCCTGTGGCGTATCTTTCTTGGAAAACAGCTCCTCTACCACTGAGTCAGGCCAGAAAGGAGCCAACAGCTACCTCTGGGTCTTCAGTAAGTTCAACCACAGCCAGCAATCTTTCTCTGGAGGAGAAGGATGAGGATGGAAATGGGCCTCTAAATCTATCTTTGTTAGCTTCTGTATGTGACAATATATTTTTTGCAAGTTCTTCTGGGGTCTGGAAGTCCATATTTCCTAAGAGCAGTCCAGTGTTTGAATACAGTCATGCTCAGCATTGGAAGGATCTCTAGTGGAGGCGCTGTGCCCAAGGGCAGCTTGCATATACCGACTCTCTAAGTTCCCTCCCTTTACTGACTATGGGGATATCCTGGTCACTTGTGAGCAGGAGAAGTAGGTGCAGATCTTTCAGATGTCTCTGAAGCAGCTCGAAGTTGGAGTGGCATGCTGATCACGTCTCCTTATGGACCACTGACTAATCTGGGAGACTTCCTTGCTTCTGAGGACTGTGTTGTTGCTAAGGGGCTTCTTGGCATTGCTCTGGCATAAATTCTGTTGTTCTTGACTGCCTTTATACACCTCAACCTGTCTACTGTCCTACATGACACGGAGAGTGAGACAGAATGCGGCCATCTCAATGGCTGTCATTTATCTGGTTCTACCCTCAAAGTATATAAGCTAAGTATTTTGCATAACCTTCAATACCCACTATGTCCTTTAGGGTAAATATAATTCCCATACCACCTTGGAGAGAGGCGACCTCCGGATAGGGGTAAGGTTGAGACTAGCAACCCAACCACGAGAGTAAAGTTATAAGGGCAGAATAGCAAGAATACTCCCAATGGGGATAAATTAGACAGGAATGGCCGGTGTGCATTGTATGTGGTCTCGGGGCTTTTGAGGAAGATGCCTCTGCCTGGAGTATGAATCCAAGCAGGTTTTGTTTTTCTGGCTAATTGGGCACTTGTTCCCAGTGTATCCTCATTCACAGAACTAGGCAACAAAGAAGTCTGCGGTGTCCACGGGAGGGAAACAAAGCAAAAATGAAGTCCAGACCGGTGCAGTGCTATTAATTCAAATTAATGACCCTCCCCTGCAAATAAAGCTGCTGTCTGACAGATTGCTGGCTCATGGAGGGCGGCAGATGAGAACAAACGAGGGGCCCTGCCGTCTGGCGAGGGAGCCCTGCCTCTTCCTTGTCCCTGGCTGCCCACAGTAATCTCTTACAGGTGTTCTCTGTCCACTGCATATTTTCCTGCACGGATTCTCTACTGTCCCCGGGGGCCTGTAGTTCTTGAGGTAGGCCCAGAGGAACTGCATCTTAACAAGAGGATGACTGCCAGTCCCCAGGTGCAAAGTCACACTGCATAGCAGAGCTAGGAGGTCATCCAACTGAGACTTGTCTACATGGGTGGCAGCTAATCTATGGGCTTCACCAAGGGGGTGCCTGATTGTCACATTTCTGTCTCCGTCTGCAGGCTCTTATTTATCTCTGCCAAAATAAAGCTGTATTTGATTATGAAGGTCTCTTCCGTTGACTCGCTCAGTCACTCAGGCCCCAGAAATTAATTATTCTTGAGCTATTAAGAGTTGATTTATACATGCACACACACACACACACACACCACACACACACACACACACCAAGAAAACCCAGGAACCTGTAGAGATGATATGATTCTTTGTACTCGGGGAGGTTCAGCGATCTTCTGAAGATCACTCAGCAAAGGCGTGGCAAAGACAGGTCTCAAATGCAAGTCTGATCATTCTAACGATTTATTTTAACTTTACTCGAATACCTGCGCTGTGTCTTTTTCCTTTGCGCTCTTTAGCATAAAGGCTGAAAATTAAAATAACTGATTTTCAGAGGATCAAAAGACCTAGATCTGGAGTAGTCCTTACAAATCACCCTGTTTACCTCCCTGAATTTGAGACAGATATGAAAGCCCAGGCCAGGGGCTATGTTTTCCTCCCTGGCTGCTGCTGAGGGTCTGTGAGCCCTTCCTTCTCTTGCAGCCTGTACAGATGCCCAGGAAGAGAAAGGTGGAGGCTTGTGTATCCCCCTTACCAGCAATACACAGCCACATGCAACCCATGGCAGCATTTACTCTGTGTGCACCTGCCTTTCACCCCTCTGCCCTGTTGGAGCTGCAGGGGATCCCGAAATAGCTTGCCTGGAAGCCTGGCTCTTTGTTTTTTACTCTAGGTTGAGGGAGAGAGCTTTTCTTTGAGAAACACGGGGAAATGCAGAGGATCCCATCTCACTTTTGACCCAGCTACCCAGGACTAGTTTTGAGAAAAATACAGACTGATTTTCTCGATTGTAGCCTTGGGAAAGAAAGGCGTTGCCATTTCAATACCGTTCTTTCTTTTTAGAGAAGGAGCTTCGTTCTCCTCAAGCTTCTCCATACATTTCACTGTGAATACAAAAGCCCCTGGGAAGTTATCAGTTCACATTTGTTCCTTGTTCACTAATTGCCAGAGACCTTCCACTTAAACAAGTGCCACTTTCATTGCTGTCTTTGCACAAACACCGTTTTGAAGAAAGTTTTTGTTTCTAGGGGCAAGAAAGAAGCTGTGTATTTTGTGCTATTGGAGACTATAGGTGAGGCAGAAACCTGGCTGGTAGGCATGGCTTTACTTTGTTATACAAATGCTTCTCTTTGTTATATTATTCTCCATCTATCTACCTATTCACCCATCCATCCACCCATGTATCCATCCATCCATCCACCCATGTATCCATCCATCCATCCATCCATCCACCCATTCATCCATCCACCCATCCATCCATCCATCCATCCATCCATCCATCCATCCATCCATCCACCCATTCATCCATCCATCCATCCACCCATTCATCCATCCATCCATCCATCCATCCATCCATCCATCCATCCATTCATCCATCCATCTACCTATCCATCCATTATCCACTCATCCCATATTTCCATATTGAATATATTCTATTGGCTAGGTATCATGAAAATTGCTGGGAATATGGATGAGACATAATTTTTAAACTATTTCTTGGAAAACCTCAAATTCTCCGAAAGAGCCAAAGGGTGACTGACATCATATTGTAGTGTAAAAGAGTCCATACAGTACCATGAAGTCAACAAGCTCTTGGGTTGTGAAGGGAAGAGTTAGAGAAGACTTCAGGAAGAGGGGGTTTGAGTTCTGCATTAAAATAAGGAACAGACATTAGCACTGAGGGGAACTGAGTCAGTGCAGCTTAAGACAGAGAATGTTTATAGCAAAGACTGAGTAACTGTGGAGAGTTTGCTTTGATTACCTGGCTCTGGGTAACAGGGAGAGGCAAAAAAAGCTTCGGCTGGACACAGGTGGAGAGAGATCAAGTGATGAGCCTTCTAGCTTAGAACGCCCCACTAAAACGGGCAGAGTAGGCACACATCTTTAATCCCAATTTTTCTCTGTGAGTTTGAGGCCAGCCTGGTCTACAGGGAGAGAGTCCCAGGACAAGCTCCAAAGCTACTGGAGAAAACAAAAAAAGGGGGGGTCAGGAAGCCTAGCTAAAGCAGGTGATCATGATTGTGCAAAAGTAATAGAGTGCCCTAAGAAGACTCAGAGTCTGAGTGGACCTTAGGCCATGGACATTTTAGGAAATAAAAAGTCACTCTAGTGGGTCACGCATGGTGAGCACACTAGAAATAGAAAGAGCACATTAGGAGATGTGTGGAGATAGTGGCTGGGCAAATGAGAAAGAGGAGACAGCAAACAGATTAGACAAGCCCAAGTGATCTGTGTGCTGACGTTGAGCGAGGAGAGACAATGCTTTGGGGTCAATGGTGTGGTAAATTTGTAAGAACTGAGATGTTAAGGATGAGCAAGAAGCCATTTCTTAGACCTTCCTCAGGTCTGAGGCACTTTGACAACATTCCAGTGAACTGTCTAGGTCTGGAACTCGGAAAGGAGACCAGGTGAAGATTAGGGCTGCACATGGCTGAACTAGTCCAGGTATTTGATGAAAAGGACATCATGAGCTGCACTAAAACCTGGCCAGTTGAGGAAGGAAAAAAGACAGGCTGGACACGGAAGTCTGACAATGGCAGAACTTCAAAGAGAGGGTTGTCCGCATCATCGCCTAAGTGCACAGAGATAATGAAAGATAAGAGTTGAAAGTGCCCCGCTGGTCTTGAAAATGGGAAATAGGCAATCTTCAGGAGGGAAGGCTATGGAGAAAATTTTGAGAAAGCTAGACTGACCTTCAGAGAGGGATGTAGCACGAATTCTAATTCGTCTTACAATAGAAACCCAGAACCAGATATCAGGGCAAATGCTAAAAGATCAGAGAAAGAAGGTAGCATGCCACAGTCAACTTTTACCTTGCTAACTCCTTATTGGCCAATGGTAATGAAACATATTCACAGCCTACAGTAGGGCATCCCACATCCCCACATCAAAGAGGTAAATAGCTAGAGGAGCTTATAATAAGGTGGTGGATCACTCAATGTTCTCCTAGTTTGATTCGGCTTTTGTGATGTAAAAAGATGGTAAAAATGTTAAGACCAGATAGAGGTCAAAGGTCTGGTAATTGGTTTGAGAAAGAAGATCTATGGAAAATTTCAAAGCTGGAATCACTCACTGAGAATAATCCCTAAGTCTTATATCAGAATGCTTTTTCTGATTATGAAATTCATTTTTTATAGAGTGTGATTAAGAGTATGCCTCTAAATTCAAATGGCCTTCATTGCAAATTTCAGATTTGCCACTTACAAGTTGGGAGCTTAGAATCATCACTAACATATCTGGGCTGCAGGGTCCAGGCTTGTGAAATGAAGGTGGGAGACACAGGGTGGGTGTTTAGAGTCTCTTCTGTTGAATCACTACAAACAAATATACTTTTAAATACTTTGCAGAGTTTTCAATTTACAGGTTTTGATTAAAAAAGATGGTTATTATTCTATGATGTTTCATGTTTACATATGAGAGAGGATATGTAAGCATTGAGGTTTCTGTGCGTATTCGCTAAAGAATGAAATAGAGAAAGAACAGTAACTCTGGACATAGTGCAGTATCACATATGCATTGCAATGCTCTTTCACAGAAACCAAACGAAACAACAAACGCCTGCTGGGAGGATGAGATCTGGGGGTTGAAGGTGAATTGTTCCCCGGTGACAGCCAATGGGTGCAGCCACAATGCATGTTTAATGAATCTGCTATTACTCCTTGCCACAAAATTTTAGATGTCAAGAGAACTTTTGGTTAGTTATTGAAAAATAAGTTGCTTATTATATAGCACAAAAGTGGGTTTATTTTTTTCAACTGCCAGTTTTGTTTTTGTTTTTTTTTTCCCTACATTTTTACTTTGAAAAATTCATAACTTTCAAAAAGTATCTCAGCATATTTGCACTTTTTCTTACTGTACCTGGGCAGTCGGAAACCTGTCTCCTTTCATCGCTTCCCCCTCCCTTTTCTTTTTTTTTTAATTAATTAATTTATTTATTTATTAAAGATTTCTGTCTCTTCCCTACCGCCGCCTCCCCTTCCCCCTCCCCCCCGTCTATTCAAGATTTTATTTTTATATTTTGGCTACACATCTGTGTGTGTCTGTGCATGTGTCTGTGTGTATGAATCTGTGTGTGTACCTGTGAGTGCAGGTATCTGTGGTGTCCAGAAGAGGGTGGTAGAGCTGAAGCTCCCCGTGGCTGTGAGCTGCCCTGTGTGGGCTTCAGGAAGTGAACTCAAGTCCTCATGCTCCTAAGAACTGACCTCCATTTTCTTCTCATCTTTTCTTGTCTGTCTGGGTTTTGTAGTTTCAGTGTCTGGGATCAAACTCAGGTAGAATCATATGCTAAACAAGATCTCAACCAGGGAGCCTAACTCTCAACCCCCTTCTTTCTTGCTTCCTTGATCTCATTTCTTAAAAACAGTAATTCTCAAACTTAGTATTCATCATGAGAACCAGGTTAAAAGAAAGGGTCTCAGGTTTTAGATTATGATTAATTAGCTATAGTGTGAAAACAAGATGGAACATTTTTAAAAATAAATATCACCATTGATTCTTTCACTGGGCAGCCTTCCCTTGAAATAGACTTGCTTGGGTGATTAGGTTCAATCCACAGAAAGAATCAAATTGCTGAATGGGAATATTTTCATACAAAGAAAAAGCTTTTACAAAACACATGGTGGAATTTTTGGCTCTTTGGGGCCCAGGAGAACCCAGTTCTGATGAGTAGAATGGGCTTCACTTGAGATTTGCTAGTTTTCCTTGCGAATCTGGAAGCCAGCTGACTACAGACAGAGGAAGTAAAGGGAGGTGGCTTCTGCTGGGAGAAGAAGAGAGGCTGCCTTTCTTTTGGCCTCATTCAGATAGACAAATAAAGGAGCTTTGCTTAAGGTCTGTTCTAGTGTATCTGACCAGCCAATTGACTGTTCTGTTCAATAAACATTTACTAAAGGGGACATTATAACATACAACAAGAACATGATGACTAACAAAAACCTAAACTATTATCTAAGGGAATCACAGTGGTGTGTGTGTGTGTGTGTGTGTGTGTGTGTGTATGTTTGTGTGTGTGTGTGTGTTTGTGTGTGTTTATTTGTGTGTATGTTTGTGTGTGTGTGTGTTTTCAACACTGGGGATGGAATTCAGGACCTCATATATATGCTAGGCAAGAATTCTCCTGCTGATCTACATCTCCAATCCATAAATCACTTTAGTGGCATTGGGATGGGCATGGGGTAAGCATTCTAAACAGGCAGAGACTGAAATAAAAAGAGATAAGCAAAAAATTCCTAGAGGGAGGTGCATCATTACAGTGCCTCTGAGTGCTCCTTGAGAGCCATGGAAAGAGGCTGAAATAAAAGTTTGAGACTAGACAGTTTCCGAAGGGGAAAGACTCTTGTGACAGATGGGACAGTTTGTCACACACTCTTAACAGAAGAAATGTTGCTAGATTTAGTGGGTATTATAAGAATCCTGAACTCTTATTTCTTTCTTTTTTTTTTTTTGCTTTGGTTATTTATTTATTTATTAAAGATTTCTGTCTCTTCCCCACTGCCACCTCCCATTTCCCTCCTCCTTCCCCTCCCCCAATCAAGTCCCCCTCCCTCATCAGCCCAAAGAGCAATCAGGGTTCCCTGCCCTGTGGGAAGTCCAAGGACCACCCACCTCCATCCAGGTCTAGTAAGGTGAGCATCCAAACTACCTAGGCTCCCACAAAGCCAATAGATGCAGTAGGATCAAAAACCCATTGCCATTGTTCTTGAGTTCTCAGTAGTCCTCCTTGTCCACTATGTTCAGTGAGACCGGTTTTATCCCGGGCTTTTTTCAGACCCAGGCCAGCTGGCCTTGGTGAGTACCCGATAGAACATCCCCATTGTCTCAGTGTGTGGGTGCACCCTTCGCAGTCCTGAGTTCCTTGCTTGTGCTCTCTGTCCTTCTGCTCCTGATTTGGACCTTGAGATTCCAGTCCAGTGCTCCAATGTGGGTCTCTGTCTCTGTCTCCTTTCATCGCCTGATGAAGGTTAATATTCAGGAGGATGCCTATATGTTTTTCTTTGGGTTCTCCTTCTTATTTAGCTTCTCTAAGGTCACGAATTATAGGCTCAATGCCCTTTATTTATGGCTAGAAACCAAATATGAGTCAGTAAATCCCATGTTCTTCTTTTTTGGGTCTGGCTTACCTCACTCAGGATAGTGTTTTCTATTTCCATCCATTTGCCTGCAAACTTCAAGAAGTCCTTGTTTTTTACTGCTAAGTAGTACTCTAATATGTATATTTTCCATACTTTCTTCATCCATTCTTCAATTGAAGGGCATCTAGGTTGTTTCAGGTTCTGGCTATTACAAACAATGCTACTATGAACATAGTAGAGCATATACTTTTGTTGTATGATAAGGCTTCTCTTGGGTATATTCCCAAGAGTGGTATTACTGGGTCCAGGGGTAGGTTGATCCTGAATTTCCTGAGAAACCTCCATACTGCTTTTCAAAGTGGTTGCACAAGTTTGCATTCCCACTGGCAATGGATGAGTGTACCCCTTTCTCCACACCCTCTCCAGCAAAGGCTATCATTGGTGTTTTTTATTTTCCCCATTCTGACAGGTGTAAGATGGTATCTTAAAGTTGTCTTGATTTGCATTTCCCTGATCGCTAAGGAAGTTGAGTATGACCTTAGGTGTCTTTTGTTCATTTGAACTTCTTCTGTTGAGAGATCTCTGTTCAGCTCAGTGCCCCATTTTATAATTGGGTTGATTAGCCTTTTATGGTCTAGTTTCTTGAGTTCTTTATATATTTTGGAGATCAGACCTTTGTCAGTTGCGGGGTTGGTGAAGATCTTCTCCCAGTCAGTGGGTTGCCTTTCTGTCTTAGCAACAGTGTCCTTTGCTTTACAGGCTTCATCCCAGAGATGCAGGGCTGGTTCAACATACACAAATCTATCAATGTAATCCACCATATAAATAGACTGAAAGAAAAAAACCATATGATCATTTCATTAGACGCTGAAAAAGCATTCGACAAAATTCAACAGCCCTTTATGATAAAGGTCTTGGAGAGACTAGGGATACAAGGGTCATACCTAAATATAATAAAAGCTATTTACAGCAAGCCGACAGCTAACTATTAAATTAAATGGAGAAAAACTCAAAGCCATCCCACTAAATTCAGGAACAAGACAAAGATGTCCACTCTCTCCATACCTCTTCAATATAGTGCTTGAAGTTCTAGCAATAGCAATAAGACAACATAAGGGGATCAAGGGGATTCGTATTGGAAAGGAAGAAGTTAAGCTTTCGTTATTTGCAGATGATATGATAGTATGCATAAGCTACCCCAAAAAACTCTACCAATGAACTCTTATTTCTTAAGCTGCCCGCCTTCTCTGTCTTTCAAGTTCATGGAGCCTTGGTAGTGAGTTACCTGCTTCTCTAGTTCATTCTTCAGGCCTCAGTGGCTGCTGGTTCTTGGGGGATCATCGATGGTTCGTAGGCTCACTGAGTCTCCAGTCACTCTTTTTCTTTGGGTCCATGCTAACCATTATCTTTGTCTCATCACAGTGTTTCTCCACCTTCTATTCACTATATTTGACCACTGTAGAGCAGCATCAGCCTTTCTGTTAGTCTTCTCCCAGCCTCTTCTAACTCAGCAAAAATAGCTAAGTCGCCTCAGATATCGATGTTATTTTCTCAGAGTAAAATTGTTAAGCTTTTTCAGAAGGTCAGCTTCTGAGGAAGGTGATGCAGAGATTGTTGAAGGCAAGGGACTAATAGGGAGTCTTGACTGATGGGGTGAAATTCAGAGTGAAATTCCAGGTAATGGCATTACCAAGCAATGAGATTTGAGGAGCATCTCAAAAACTACATGCAACTGTGTAAAAGTAAGTATGCTAAGCAGCAGGCTTAGAAATATTGCTGAGGTTGCATCTCTGGAAAATGCTTGGTTTCAAGAAAATTGGGGTCTAGGATAAGAGGGTAGTTGTTCTGGCAAGTCAGCAAACGATGAGGTTGGTCAAACCAAAGGGGACTCTCTGAGAATGTGGGTCTCTGGCCATTGCATCTTTCCACTTCCTCACTTTTCTTCCGTTTTCACAAAGCATCTATGTTCTGCTTTAACCTGTGAGTGTAGCCAACCTACAGTTGGGGACCACAGTAAATCAGACAGGAGGAGATGGTGGAACGAACTCCATGCTGCTAAATGTTATTGAGATGCCTCATTCCCCTTTGAAAGGGTAGGTGATGCTGTGTGCAGGATGTAGAAGCTGGTTTCCCAAAGGCAAGGAGCAAGGGAGATGCTATTGACTTTATGCCTCTGCCTTTAAAGCAAAACCAGGAATGGCCAGGCCAGGTTGACTACTCCTTTAAACACCAGATAAAGATACACTATGGAAAGCCAATTTATTGCCTAGTAAATTTTCTATCATGCTATTATTGGTGCTGAGAGTGTAGTTCAGTGGTATTAGCAGGTACGAGGACTTGGGTCCATTCCCTAGTACTTAAAAAACAGAAAAGAATAGCATAATTTAAAAATATCCACTGCCATTCACTGAGTACTTCTGGTGTCCCAGGGATTATTCTCTGTTCTTAGCAAACAATACTGGGTATGCCTAGGTTCACTGGAAGATGGGGAACCGAGGCATGGAGAACTCAGCACACCAAGGGCTTCTGGCTATCACCTGAGCCAAGCTCTGACTGCTTGGATTCTAAATTAGGAGTTTCTGGTCACTGCTGTCCATTCTTTACTGGATATCTTTAAGAATGGAAGAGTAGACTGGTCTTCAAGGCACACATTCCGTCGTGGATCCTGTGATATTCACGCTTCATTTTCAGTCTGCTGAGTGGCAATAGGAAAAAAGGATTATGAAATTGTGATCTTAAAGAAAAACTGTTACCAAGTGAGCTTGTGAAACAGTTTTGGTGGTTAAAGAATTATTCTTTAGAGAGCGGGGGAGTCCCTGCCTTCTGGGCAGGTCTCAAGGTTCCCTGTGGGAGAGCTTGGGCACCTACAGCTGGGGCTCCAGGATCTCCGGTGGTCTACTGGACCCCTCGCTCCCTCCCACCCCCTACCTCTTGTCCCCCGGATCCTTGAGCTACCAGATGGCCCTGGTTAGGAGCTGAGGAACTCCATCTGGACGGGTGAGTGTCTACTAGCCAGGGGCAGTGTGTCCCAGAAGCTAGCACAAACCCCCCCCCCCCAGCTCCTTCTGCAGGGCTGCCTTTCTTAGGCAAGACCCAATCCCCCCGAGCAACACACCCCACCCCCATCCCTGCCCTGTGGCTTGCTTGGACCAGTGCTCAAGACCGGTTTTAAGTTCCTTCACTAAGGCTATCCACCCAGAGCGGGGAGTCCCTGCCTTCTGGGCAGGTCTCAAGATTCCCTGTGGGAAAGCTTGGGCACCTACAGCTGGGGCTCCAGGATCTCCGGTGGTCTACTGGACCCCTGGCTCCCTCCCACCCCCTACCTCTTGTCCCCGGATCCTTGAGCTACCAGACGGCCCTGGTTAGGAGCTGAGGAACTCCATCTGGACGGGTGAGTGTCTACTAGCCAGGGGCAGTGTGTCCCAGAAGCTAGGCACAAACCCCCCTCCCCCAGCTCCTTCTGCAGGGGCTGCCTTTCTTAGGCAAGACCCAATCCCCCCGGCAACACACCCCACCCCCATCCCTGCCCTGTGGCTTGCTTGGACCAGTGCTCAAGACCGGTTTTAAGTTCCTTCACTAAGGCTACTCCACCCAGAGCGGGGAGTCCCTGCCTTCTGGGCAGGTCTCAAGATTCCCTGTGGGAGAGCTTGGGCACCTACAGCTGGGGCTCCAGGATCTCCGGTGGTCTACTGGACCCCTCGCTCCCTCCCACCCCCTACCTCTTGTCCCCCGGATCCTTGAGCTACCAGACGGCCCTGGTTAGGAGCTGAGGAACTCCATCTGAACGGGTGAGTGTCTACTAGCCAGGGCAGTGTGTCCCAGAAGCTAGCACAAACCCCCTCCCCCAGCTCCTTCTGCAGGGCATGCCTTTCTTAGGCAAGACCCAATCCCCCCGCCGCAACACACCCCACCCCCAACCCTGCCTTGCTGCTTGCTAGGACCAGTGCTCAAGACCGGTTTTAAGTTCCTTCACTAAGGGCTATCCACCCAGAGCGGGGGAGTGCCTGCCTTCTGGGCAGGTCTCAAGGTTCCCTGTGGGGGAGCTTGGGCACCTGCAGCTGGTGCTCCAGGGTTGCCATCTGAGTTGTTGTGCTGAGGAGTTCCATCTGGACGGGTTGGTTCCTGTTTCTACACGGAAGAGATACACCCAGAGAGTCAGTCACAGCAAAGTCTGGACCAAGACACCAGGCCTCTCTGGGCTACATTTGAAGCAAGAGATGGGAAGGCGCCAAAACAAGAATTCCTCCAACAACCTGAAAGACAACATGACATCACCAGAACCCAGGGATCCCCGAAACAAGAAGAATTCTACACCCTACCCCAGAAGAATTAGAAGAATTTGACTCAAAAGTGAATTATATGAAAATAATAGAGGACTTGAAACAGGAGGTGAAAAACTGCCATAAACAATTAGAGATGACAAACAAAAAAGTAGAGGAAATGAATAAGTCGCTCAAAGATACCCAAGAAAACCAAGAGAAGCAAGAAAAAGCAATCAAACAGATAAGGGAAGCGGTTCAAGACTTGAAGAATGAAATGGAAATAATGAAGAAAACACAAACCGAAGAAAGGATGGAGTTGGAAAACCTGGGTGAAACGATCAGGAACCACAGAGACAAGTACTACCAACAGATTACAAGAGATAGAAGAAAGAATGTCAGACACTGAAGATTACCATAGAGAAAATAAACACACTGATCAAAGAAAATAGCAAAACCAACAAATTCTCATCACAAAACATTCAGGGAAATATGGGACACAATAAAAAGACCAAACATAAGAATAATTGGGATACAAGAAGGAGAAGAAGTACAGCTCAATGGTCCAGAAAATATATTTAATAAAATTATAGAAGAAAACTTTCCCAACCTAAAGAAAGATATTCCTTTGAAGGTTCAAGAAGCATACAGAACACCAAATAGACTGGACCAAAAAAAAACATCTCCTCGCCATATAATAATCAAAACACAAAACATACAGAATAAAGAAAGAATATTAAGAGCTGCAAAGGAAAAAGGTCAAGTTACTTATAAAGGTAAACCTATCAGACTCACACCTGACTACTCTATGGAAACCATGAAAGCCAGAAGGTCCTGGATAGATGTACTGCAGAAGCTAAGAGAACATGGATGCAAACCCAGACTACTATACCCAGCCAAGCTTTCGTTCACTATAAATGGAGAAAACAAAATTTTCCAGGATAAAAACAAATTTAAACAATACGTAGCCACAAATCCAGCCTTACAGAAAGTAATAGAAGGAAAATCACAAACCAAGGAGTCCAACAATGACCACAATATCTCAAACATCTAGAGACCCGTCACCAGCACAACTCAAAGAAGGCAAACACACAAACTCTATGACTAAAAATCTGACCGAGTTAACAACCACTGGTCTTAATATCCCTTAATGTCAATGGACTCAACTCACCTATAAAAAGGCACAGGCTAAGAGAGATTGGATACGCAAACAGGATCCAACATTCTGCTGTTTACAAGAAACACACCTCAACCACAAAGACAGGCACCTACTTAGAGTAAAGGGATGGGAAAAGGTTTATCAAGCAAATGGACCTAAGAAACAAGCAGGTGTGGCCATACTAACTTCTAACAAAGTGGACTTCAAACTTAAATCAATCAGAAGAGATGGAGAGGGACATTTTATACTCATAACAGGAACAATTCATCAGGATGAAGTCTCAATCCTGAATATCTATGCCCCCTAACATAAAAGCACCTACGTACGTAAAAGAAACATTACTACAACTCAAGGCTGCCATCAAACCGCACACACTAATAGTAGGAGATTTCAACACTCCTCTTTCACCAATGGACAGGTCAATCAGACAGAAGCCTAACAGAGAAATAAGAGAATTAATGGAGGTAATGAATCAAATGGACTTAACAGACATCTATAGAACATTCCACCCAAATAGGAAAGAATATACCTTCTTCTCTCCTGCTCATGGAACCTTCTCGAAAATTGACCACATCCTCGGCAACAAAGCAAACTTCCACTGTTACAAAAAAATATCCATAACCACCTGTGTCTTATCAGATCACCATGGTCTAAAGTTAGAATTCAACAACAAAGCTACCCCCAGAAAGCCTACAAACTCATGGAAACTGAACAGTCAACTATTGACCCACACCTGGATCAAAGAAGAAATAAAGAAAGAAATTAAAGTCTTCCTTGAATTCAATGAAAATAAAGAAACAACATACTCAAACTTATGGGACACTTTGAAAGCAGTCCTAAGGGGAAAGTTCATAGCCCTTAGTGCCCACTTAAAGAAAACAGAGAAAGCATACATTGGAGACTTAACAGCCCACCTGAAAGCTCTAGAAAAAAAAGAAGCAGACTCACCTAGGAGGTAGAAGACTGGAAATTGTCAAACTGAGAGCGGAAATCAACAAAATAGAAACACAGAAAACAATCCAAAGAATCAATGAAACAAAAAGCTGGTTCCTGGAAAAAATCAACAAAATTGATAAACCCCTATCCAAACTAATCAAACGGCAGAGAGAATTTGCAAATTAATAAGATCAGAAATGAAAAGGGGGACATAACCACAGACATAGAGGAAATTCAGAGAATCATTAGATCTTACTACAAAAGCCTGTATGCCACAAGACTGGAAAATGTAAAAGAAATGGACACTTTTTAGATAAATTCCATATACCAAAATTAAATCAGGACCAGGTGAACAATCTAAATAGACCTGTCAGTCGCGAAGAATTAGAAGCTGTTATCAAAAACCTCCCTACCAAAAAAAGCCCAGGACCAGACGGTTTCAATGCGGAATTCTACCAGAATTTCCAAGAAGACCTAATACCTATACTCCTTAAGGTATTTCACAATATAGAAACAGAAGAGTCATTGCCAAATTCCTTTTGTGAAGCTACAGTCACTCTGATACCAAAAACCACACAAAGACTCAACCAAGAAAGAGAATTACAGACCAATCTCACTCATGAACATCGACGCAAAAATCCTCAACAAAATACTGGCAAACCGTATCCAAGAATACATTAGAAAAATTATCCATTACGATCAAGTAGGCTTCATCCCAGAAATGCAGGGCTGGTTCAACATACGAAAATCTATCAATGTAATCCATCATATAAATAAACTGAAAGAAAAAAACCATATGATCATTTCTTTAGATGCTGAAAAAGCTTTTGACAAAATTCAACATCCCTTTATGATAAAAGTCTTGGAGAGATTAGGGATACAAGGGTCATACCTAAATATAATAAAAGCTATTTACAGCAAACCGACAGCTAACATCAAACTAAACGGAGAGAAACTCAAAGCCATTCCACTTAAATCAGGAACACGACAAGGCTGTCCACTCTCTCCATACCTCTTCAATATAGTGCTTGAAGTTTTAGCAATAGCAATAAGACAACATAAGGGGATCAAGGGGATTCGAATTGGAAAGGAAGAAGTTAAACTTTCGTTATTTGCAGATGATATGATAGTGTACATACAGTGACCCCAAAACTCCACCAAAGAACTTTTACAGCTGATAAACACCTTTAGTAATGTGGCCGGATACAAGATCAACTCCAAAAAATCAGTCGCCCTCCTATACACAAAAGATATGGAAGCAGAGAGGAAATCAGAGAAGCATCACCTTTCACAATAGCCACAAACAGCATAAAATATCTCGGGGTAACTCTAACCAAAGAAGTGAAGGATCTATTTGACAAGAACTTTAAAGCATTGAAGAAAGAAATTGAAGAGGATACCAGAAAATGGAAGGATCTCCCTTGCTCGTGGATTGGGAGGATCAACATAGTAAAAATGGCAATCCTACCAAAGGCAATTTATAGATTCAATGCAATCCCCATCAAGATCCCATCAAAATTCTTCACTGATCTTGAAAGGACAATAATCAACTTTATTTGGAAAAACAAAAAACCCAGGATAGCCAAAACAATCTTATACAATAAAGGAACTTCTGGAGGCATTACCATCCCTGACTTTAAACTCTATTACAGAGCTACAGTAATGAAAACGGGGTGGTATTGGCATAAAAATAGAGAAGTCGACCAATGGAATCGCATAGAAGACCCGGATTTGAACCCACAAACCTATGAATACCTCATTTTCGATAAAGGTGCTAAAAGTATACAATGGAAGAAAGAAAGCATCTTCAACAAATGGTGCTGGCACAACTGGATGTCAACCTGTAGAAGAATGAAAATAGACCCATATCTATCACCATGCACAAAACTCAAGTCTAAATGGATCAAAGACCTCAATATCAATCTGAACACACTGAACCTGATAGAAGAGAAAGTGGGAAGTACCCTACAACAGATGGGCACAGGCGATCGCTTCCTAGGTATAAACCGCAGCAGCACAGTCATTAAGGGCAACATTGAATAAATGGGACCTACTGAAACTGAGAAGCTTCTGTAAAGCAAAAGACACTGTCACTAAGACAAAAAGGGAACCCACTGACTGGGAGAAGATCTTCACCAACCCCGCAACAGACAAAGGTCTGATCTCCAAAATATATAAAGAACTCAAGAAACAAGACTTTAAAATGCTAATTAACCCAATTAAAAAATGGGGCACTGACCTGAAGAGAGAATTCTCAACAGAAGAAGTCCAAATGGCCAAAAGGCACTTAAGGTCATGCTCAGCCTCCTTAGCGATCAGGGAAATGCAAATCAAAACAACATTGAGATATCACCTTACACCTGTCAGAATGGCTAAAATCAAAAACACCAATGATAGCCTTTGCTGGAGAGGCTGTGGAGAAAGGGGCACCCTCATCCATTGCTGGTGGGAATGCAAACTTGTGCAACCACTTTGGAAAGCAGTGTGGCGGTTTCTCAGGAAAGTTGGGATCAACATACCCATGGACCCAGCAATGCCACTCTTGGGAATATACCCACGAGATGCCCGATCATATGACAAGGACATTTGTTCAACTATGTTCATTGCAGCATTATTTGTAATAGCCAGAACCTGGAAACAACCCAGATGCCCTTCAATGGAAGAATGGATGAAGAAAGTATGGAATATATATTCATTAGAATACTACTCAGCGGTAAAAAACAATGACTTCGCGAATTTTGCATGCAAATGGATGGAAATAGAAAACACTATCCTGAGTGAGGTAACCCAGACGCAAAAAGGATGAGCATGGGATGTACTCACTTATAATTGGTTTCTAGAGATAAATAAAGGTCAGTGAGTCTTTAATTTGATACCCTAAAGAAACTAATTAAGAAGGTGAACCCAAAGAAAAACATACAGCTATCCTCTGGGTTATGAGAAGTAGACCAGATTGACGGGCAAAAATTTGGGATCTTGGGGGAGTGGTGAGAGGGGGAAGAAGGGGGAGAAGGGGAGAGAAATGTGAGAAGGGGAGGGTGGGGGAACTTGGGGCAACGAGATGATTGGGATAAAGGAAGGTTGGTTAGGGGGAGCAGAGAAGCACACATCTTAATTAAGGGAGCCATCTTAGGGATGGCAAGAGACTTGGATCTAGAGGGGCTCCCCAGGAGCACAGGGGGATGTCCCCAGTTAGTTCCTGGGGCAGCTGTGGATAGGGGAACCTGAAATGACTCTATCCTATAGCCATACTGATGAATATATTGCATATCACCATAGAAACTTCATCTGGCGATGGATGGAGATAGAGACAGAGACCCACACTGGAGCACTGGACTGAACTCCCAAAGTCCCAATGAGGAGCAGAAGGAGGGAGAATATGAGCAAAGAAGTCAGGACCACAAGGGGTGCGCCCACCCGCGGAGACAGTGGGGCTGAGTCTTTGGGAGCTCACCAAGGCCAGCTGGACTCTGACTGAAAAAGCATGGGATAAAACCGGACTCTCTGAATTTGGCGGACAATGAGGGCTGCTGAGAAGCCAAGGACCATGGCACCGGGTTTTGATCCCACTTCATGTTCTGGCTTTGTGGGAGCCTATCCAGTTTGGACGTTCACCTTCCTAGACCAGGATCGAGGGGGGAGGACTTTGGACTTTCCACAGGGAACCCTGACTACTGCTCTTCAGGCTGGAGAGGGAGGGGAGGAGTGGGGGGAGGGGGGAGGGGAGGGAGGATGGGAGGGAAATGGGAGGCGGGAAGGAGGCAGAAATTTTTTTTTCCAATAAAAAAAAATGAAAAAAAAAAAAAAAAAAAA
>CAWTZC010001589.1:0-24004 GCA_963919715.1 Microtus obscurus | reverse complement strand
AAGTTTCTCCCTCCGCAGTGCTAATTGAAAAATTTGTCCTTATTCTACCGCATAAGGAATAAAGCATGCTTTCTTACCTACTTCAAAAACAGTTTGACATCCTAAAACCCAAAAGGTATCAATTCAACTTTTAATTACACCAGCACTGTGTTGTCAATCCCTCACTGTTTGAGATTCTCAGGAGGTACAATCTCTACCCTGTGCGATGGCTAGTTTTCATGTTAACTTGACACATGCTAGGGTCATCTGAGAAGAGAGAATCCTCAACTGAGAAAATTACCTTCATCCGATTGACTTACAGGCAAACTTGCGTGAAGGCATTTTTCTGATTGGTGAATGATGTGGAAGGGTCCAGCCCACTTGGGCTGTGCAGGGCATCCTGAGATGAATAAGAAATTAGGTTGAGCCAGCCACAAAGAGCAGGCCAGTAAGCAGTGTTTCTCCATGCTTTCTGCTTCAGTTCCCTACCTCCAGGTTCTTACCATGAATTCCTGCCTTGCATTCATGCCCCGACTGTCATTAATTATGGACGGTGACACTTGGAAGTGTCAGTTGAAATAAATCCTTTCTTCCCCAAGTTGCTTTTGATCAGGGTGTTTTATTGTGGCAAGGAAACCCTTAAGACATCCGGGTCATCACCAGTATCATCCGGTCAGCACTCAGAACAGAGTGCTGAGACCCTTCCTCCTCCTTTAGGGAAACACTGGGCAGCTGACTCAGTTGGTAAATGCGGCCCTCAAGCAGGAGAACATGATTGGGGGTGGGGTGGGGAGCAGGCACAGTAGCACAGACCTATAATCCTAGCACTGAGGAAGCAGACACATGAGGATCCCTAGGGAAATAGTTTTTTTGTTTGTTTGTTTGTTTTTTGGTTTTAAACTGGAACTCTACTTAAAAAAGGTGGTTCATTTTCCTTGTGGGTCTATGTGAACTTAAGTACTAGACAGCCAGACCTTAGTTTTCAACACTGATAATATCTGAAGGCCTTTTTTTGGTGGCTGAATATTGAATTCACTTGGTTACAAATATCCTAAGTGATTTTTGTTTATAAGCTTTACGTGCCCTCAGTTACTCCAGGCCATCGCCAGATGTACTTGGTTATACTAATCTAAGTGGAATTTGGAAACCAAGGTTATGAGCAAGATCTTGCTGTGTTCAAGAGGAGAAGGAGCGGGAGGGTGGCTGCAGTGAGAGGGACAGAAGGAGAGACAGAGACAGAGAGACAGAGAGACATTCTTTCTGCCTTTTCACCTTATCTGCCCATTTTTTCCTGCAAGCCCTCTCTCCACTGCCCTCTGTTACTATCTTTCCATATTTGTTCTTCATATTTCATCACTTGAATTCCCTTCTTGCAGTTTGCCCTGAGAGCAAGCCTTGCTTGAAGGGACTCTAGCAGACAGTTTCAAAGCATTAGCTCTGATTCCATTTTTCCTTGTTGCAACTCTCACACTAAGCTGGAGTTTCCGCCTTTGTGTGAATGTGAGCTGTCCTGCCTCCATGCTGTCTCCTGGAGCTCTTGCTGCTGTCCTGACCACATGCTCAGGTCACTATATAGGGACCTTGCATGATCGGAGTCTCCCACCATACTCAGCTTCTACAACTTCCTGTGCTGACTTTCTTGACGGGACTCACTGCCTCGGTATTTTTGCCACTCTCACTTGCTCCGCGCCTGCTCTTCTGAACAACACTGGTGCTCGCAAAGAAAACAGTGAGATATCAATAAGAGATACTTACCAACAACAACAACAACAAAAAGCGGGTTAGATTAGTTACTTGTCTCATTTCTGCTAGCAAATGACCCAATAAAAGCAAATCAAAGAAGGAGATCAAAGATTTTCTTGGCTCCAAACTTGAAGCTATAGACTCTGTCATGGTTAAGAGGCATGTGGCAGGGGCAAAAGGTGTCTGAACACACCTTAACCCACAGTTTAGAAGTAAACAGAGTTGGATGTTGGCGCTCACCTTGCTGTCTCCTCTGTCCACTTTGTATTCAGTAAGGATCCCAGGTCCTGGGCCAGCGCTCACAGGTCCTAGGTTAATCCTCAGAATGCAGTTGTAGCTATCCCACAGGTGACTCTCGCTAAGTCCCCAAAGATTTTCCTTAATCCAGTCAAGCTGGCAATCAAAATGCCAGCACGACTGATGAAGGGCATCACAGCAACCTACAATGAATTAGGCAGATTTATTGAGTTTTGAAAGCAAAACTTTTATAAATGCCCGCACATAGTAAACGTTCTAGTGTGAAATGCCGGACTTATGTGTGGTTGATGTTGAACATTGCGACAATTAGTACTGACAGCTGCCTAATCGATGAGTCTGTCATTACCCTTTCCCATCCTAGTGTGCTTCTGATGGAGGCAATGCCTCAACTGGTCCCTCTTCCCAGCTGACTCTCGTTGTGTCGAGCTGACAAAAACTACCCGCACAGCGCAACACCCTCCTGTGACCTGTCACTTTTCTTTCTACTTTCCCCCTCTTGGTTTCGCAAACAGTGACACATTAGTTTCCTGGGAGAATATTTGGGGAATCTGCAGAGTTGATGATTGTAGCACTTCACACACACGCACACACCCCACACAAATACATACACAGGCAATCACAGACAAATATACACACGACTAAACACATAAACACATACACAGACAAACACAGACACACATACAGCACACACCACACAAACACATACACACACTCCACACCTACACATATGCAGACAAATGCACACACAAGTACATAAAGTAACATAAACAGACAAACACACCACACAAATACATACAAAGACAAACACAGACACACACATGCACACTTCACACAAACAAATGCACAGACAAACACAAGCACACAAACACATGCACAAACACACACAAGTGTACACACACACCACACACATACATATACAAACAAACACAGATACACATACACACACACACCACACAAACACATACATACACAGACACACACATACACACAAGAGGGGAAGACTCTTAGGTGCACATGTGATTTATTTTTAATTCTTAAGAAGAAACAATGTTTGCAGGCTCACTGATTTCTAGACATAAAGCTCTCTAGCTATGAAAGAAAAAAACAATCAAGTTTCAAATACGCATTTATCCTAGAGCATCTGGCCACCATAAACTTGGAAGTAAGGAAGAAACCCCATGTTAGCAATGGCCACTTTCCAAAAAACAGTAAGAGACATATATTTTAAAAACAACAACAGTGCAAACCACAACCTTCGGCCACGGGGCTGAAGGCAGCGAGAGTCCCCTGAGGGTCAGATAAGAAGCCCGAGGCTATGCCTTTGAGTGCTGCCTGTAAAAATCCAATTTAATTAGCGAAGGTTCAATTAAGAAAATAAATATGGCTTTCCCCTTCTATTTTTAATTTTATGGATGAAAAGTAAAGCCCTGGAAATATGAAAGAACCAAATAAAGTCATCAAATAATCATAACTTAAAGTCGTATTTCCGGTCCTGGTCTGAGGAATAAGACAGCAGAGTGCCATTTGGCAGGCAAGAGATAAATACAAGCAGCCCGCAAGTCCTTGATTTTGCCTTAAGTGGCAAAATGCAGATGAGAATAAGACTCGGAGACCTCGGGTTGATAAACAGAGATGCAATTGTTTTTCTTATTTATTGGCTTTGTGAGGACATCTTGCTTAGCCCAAGGTGCTGTGTTGAAAAAACAGAAAGGCCATTACCAGCCTCAAGTGGAGATATTTGAGAGAGGAAGCAGGCATAGTGTACTGACATCCCTTCAGAAAAGAAAGTATCTGGTTTGGAAGCGTTGTGCATGGGAGTTTAACTAAATAAGGAAAACAGATCTACAGTGAGAGCTGTACCATCTGCCAGGAAGCCAACAAGATGCTCAACCTGAGGGGAGAACGCTGGCTGAAGCCTTGAAACACAGTAAGATGCTTAAAACCAAACTGATTAGGAGTATTAGCATTATATTTTAAACTTTGGTGGGGGAGGTGAAGGGTTGGGGAAGCAAAAAGAATTTTAAGAGAAATGCCACCACAACTAAGCGGGAGGACTGGTTTAAACTGGTCTGGAGAAACTCAGTGGGAGGTCTATATCATACTTTTTTATATCTTGTAACAAATCCAAAATCGTGTTGGTCTTTCCCCTCTAAGCTGGGAGTGTTGTGTGGCTTTGTTTTTCTGTACAGGCTAAATGGGCATAAGCACAAGCCGGAACATTGATGACAAAACTCTTTCCTGTCTCCCATCTTTAAACTGATTTCTTTTCTTTCCATCATCATTAAGGAAGATTATTTAAACAGAGGCATAGTATACCCGTGACTGTCCTACCCTGGGACTAAAATTAGCAACTAAACCCTCAGATTTAAGCTTTTCCAGGTTTGGGATCTGATCGTATTAACCTCTCTATCAGGTTTCCTGCTCCATTGAATCTGATCGTCCCAGGAGATGGGTTGGGAAGGTCGCCAGTGCGGTATGGGGGAAGGAAGTGGTTAGAAAGGAAGAAGCCCACTTTTGGCAGAGCGTCTGTGTGTGCAGGGGCTCCACTCGAAGCCGGAGCATACAGAGTCTCATTGTTGCCGCATCTGAAAGTCTAATTTCAGAATGGCAAAAGGCTTATCAGCTCAGCAGCACTTGATACTCTTGCAGGATTTCACCTACAGGGAAAATACAACAACTGAGCATTTGGAGGCAGGTTATGTGTTTGGCATTAATAAATGACAGTCATTTCAAGTCTCAAAAAAAAAAAAAGACCCATCTCCTTTTGCCAGGTCCTGTCGGTAAAACGGAAGTCCTGATACTATATATTTAAGCATTTAGAAGCTATAGCCTAACTTTTTATTGTCGGGTTGGTTGGTGTAGGTGTTTTGACTAACAGTCTCCCTCTGTAGTAACTTTTTATTGTCTGGTTGGTTGATATGGGTGTTTTGACTAACTCCCTCTGTATTCTAGGTTGAACTGAAACACACTGTGTAACCACTGCCAACTTTGGATTCAGGGCAATTGTCCTGCCTCAGTCTCCCAAGTGCTATAACTGTAGACATGGACCACTCTGCTTGACCTCTATAAATCAGTCTGCATGTATGAGTGTTCACTTTGGTGCACATATGTTCATGTGCATATGCACATATATGTGTGTGTGTGTATGCATGTGGAGTGCAGAAGACAATCTCAAGTGCGGTTAGTCAGGACATTCACCATCTTTTAAGCAAATCATCTTTTGGACCTGGGGCTCACTAAAGAGGCCTGGCTACTGGGGTGGATCGGTTGTCCAGCTAGCCAGGTCTCTCTAGCACTGAGATTACAAGCATTTGCCTCCATACTGAGTTCTAAAAACAAAGCAAACAAACCTAAAACATGAGTTCTAGAATTGAGTTCAGGCCCTCATGTTTGTGTGTCAAACACGTTAAACACTGAGCCATCTCTATGGCTCTATAAATTACCATCATTATTATTATTTTATTGAGATAAGGTTTCTCTGTGTAGCCCTGGATATCCTGGAATTTGCTCTGTAGACCAGGCTGACCTTGAACTCAGAGATCCTACCTGCCTCTGCCTCTGAGTGCTGAAATTAAAGTCATGCACCACCACACCCAGCTTATAAATTAAATTAAATTTAAATTTTTAAATTTAATTTAAAAAAATTAAAATTTTTAAAGCAAATTTTATATAAGTGAAATTGAAGATGTTTAAAATATGAAAACAACAAAATGTCATTACATACATTTCTAAAATAAAATCTTTTACATTTCTACAATTAAGGATTCTTATTGTCAACGTAAAAATTAGTAGCACATTTCATGTGTATTATGTATAAAATTATACATATTGGATGAGCTGTTTAATATTTCAGTGTATGCTTCAATTATTATGGGAAATAGATGTGGCTATCAGATCACTGGAGACAGGGGCTGGAACACAGAATGGGGGCAAAGAAAAGACAAGATTTTTCATGCTACAAGAAATTTTCTATTTGACATGCAAGGCCCTTGTACAATCCTGCTTAAAAAAAAGGAAGAATGCATCAAAATTTAAATTTTGTCTTTTCTATCCCCTATGCTACTTTTAATCATAAACTTGATGCAATGTAGACTCATCTGGGAAAATAGTCTTAATGAAGAACCTTCTAGATCAGGTTGGCCTTGGGGGAAGGGCAGGAATGGTCTTGAGTGTCTTTGCTAATGTGGGAAGACCACGCCTAAAGGGCAGCACCATTCCTGGTTTGGGTCCATCAATTGTACAGAATTAGCCAGGCCTAGCTGAGAACTCACACGCCCATCTTCATTCCTCTGCACATCTGACTACAGATGTGCTGTGACCAGAACTGCTTGCCCTTCCTTGCTGTGATGGACTGTATGCTGGAATTGTGAACTACAGTGGACCCTTCCTCCTTGGGTTGCTTTTCATTGTGTGCGCTAGGCCAATAGCGCTTCTTTCTACATCTACTTCTACATCAGGTCAAAGCCTTCCTTTATTTCATAGGGGCATTTCCTTCGAAGAAGAACAGGAGCACAGCCAACAAACCATCACTCTCCCACCCCCAAGTGTGGTCATCTTGTTTTGAAGACGGAGGACAAGAAACATGAATACAGAATACAATGGCTTAGTCACTGACGGGGTATAAGATATTGTGCGTATATCCGAAGTAGACTGTCTGGCACCGTGGGTGCCTCAATAAATCTAACATTTTGCTATTTGTGATATGCATGATCCATCTCTAAAGCCTGCATCCTGTGGGGATAGACTGCTTTTGACCTTATTCCAATCCAAGGGAGGTACCCACACAGAGCTTGTAATGCTGCAAGGGAAATAGACACATAATAATGAATCCTAGAAGGAAGTCAAATGAAAGGGGCTTTTGTTGAAGAACAGCAATAATACCCAGCTTCCACTGCCTCCCTGTGAGCCACTCCGACTGGAGCTTTGCAAAAGTTAGTCACTTACCCTCTGAACTAGGGGTAACTGGGTTACAAAAGACAGACTAGAGGCAGAGAAATGGTAAGTAACTTGTCATGCCTGAGTATCAGTGAGAGACAACATTTTTGGCATTTTTTTAAAAATTAAAATATAATTACATCAATATTCTCCAGTTTCCATTCTCCCACAGTCCCACTCACTCACATCCATGGTTTCTTTTAGTTTAATTATTATTGTTGCATACATCTATGCGTGTGTAAATACATAAACAGAATCTGCTGAGTCTCTTCAGTGCTGCTTTTATGTATTTGATTCCAGGGCTGACCACTTGGTATTGAATAAACAACAGAGCAGGTGGTCATTCCTGGGAAAGATTAACTCTCCTTCTCTCAATATCCTTCAGTTGACTGTAGTTTTTTTTGTCTAGTGCTGGGTCCTGTGAGAGTCGTTGCTCTCACATTAGTGTGTCTACTGGGATTGTCATTATTTAAGTCTTGTTGAGGAATCTATATTATTGCGGTATCCTAAGTATAGCTTCCCAGTCATTTTTAGGAGACACAATCTTGCAGCAGCCTTCCTGGTCCTCTGGCTCTTAAATCCTTCTGACCGCTTTGTGCATCATTTCCTGCACCTGGGGTGTGGAGTTGTGTTGTAGTCGGCTCAGCTGGAGCTGTGTACTTCATGATCACATGGTCACTGACTTTGACCAGCTGTGGCTTTCTTTTGGTGAGGATGTTGTGTAGCAGTTTCCTTGGAGATTGAAGCATTCCATCCTGCAGGGCAGGTCTTTTAAGAATGGAGGTAAACAACTAAAAATAGCTTCAGGAAGTCCCTGAAACGGACCAGATTTGCTTGGACCCTCATTTCAAGAGTAAGCAATAAATCGCTGAAGAGTCACTTTCAGACAAGCCAAACTTCAAAAAACCCCAGAGGAACCAAGCTGCAAAGAAGACTCTTGGAAGCTAAAGCTGCCTGGAAGAAGCAGAGACCAGCTGAGCTGCCGGGAAGCGGTTAAAACCAGAATTACTTGGAAAGGACACTCTCCAACCTGTTGATTTGTCTGCAGGCTGTGCAGTTCTGTAGACTACGGCCTGTCACCCGTGCTGGGGTGGGCTTTGGAGATGCATTTGAAGCATCTCTGCTCTTGTAAGTAACCCCCCCCCCCCATTCACATTCCTCTAAGTAACCACCAATGAAAGTCATTGGTTCATCAAATTGGACTCTGGTGGTATCCATCCTTTGCTGTGGGCTCCCTATCAGAGGTGAATGGATGTGTGTAGTGTTTCCCCAGGAAAAGTTTCTTCACACAGCAGAGGGTCTGGGTCTGCTTCAAAGAGAAGCTTCTTCATTGAGGGATGAGATCTGTACCTACCTATGAGTAAAAGGTAAGTATTTAGGATGCAGTTAGGAGTTACAGTTCGCTATATATTTCCTAGTTTAGTAAGTGGCAGCAGCAGGCTTTCCGCTAAGACCCATGATGTCACTAGTCTCAGGTAGTTGATCAAGTTTATGGCACTTGGCATTATTTCTCTCCTGTTGAGTCCAATTAGACAGCATTGGTTACCACCAGAGTAGGAGAGCCACTATTACGCCTTTAGGAATCTTGCCATGCTGATCAGAGTTGTGGTATCACAGTTAAGACTGCTGGCTGCTTCCTTCCCTTGGCAGACTGCACAGCACCTTCTGGTATTATGAAATCTTACCTTTGGGGATGAGGTTTTTAAACATAAATCTGGTGAATATAGTGAGGTGTCATATTGTTGTGGGATTTTAAATGTGCTCACAAGTGGTGATATGTTTTTATTGTTTTAATGCTCTTGTCAACTTTAGAATTTAAAAATAGTCAAGTGTGTGTGTGTGTGTGTGTGTGTGTATTTGAAAACAAAGAAGCTGTCTAAAATGTATATGGAGGGCTGGAGAGATGGCTCAGTGGTTAAGAGCATTGCCTGCTCTTCCAAAGGTCCTGAGTTCGATTCCCAGCAACCACATGGTGGCTCACAACCATTTGTAATATGAGGTCTGGTGCCCTCTTCTGGCCTGCAGACATACACACAGACAGAATATTGTATACATAACAAATAAATAAATATTAAAAAAAAACATTTAAAATGTATATGGAAACAAATGCAAAGAGGAGCCCTGACAATATTTCAGAAGATCAAGGTTGGAAATTTTCTGAATGGATATCAAGATATATCATAAATCAACAGTTACTAAAACAATATGGTATTGGAAGAATGAAGAAAGAAACTAAGGAAACATTGGAAATGTTGCAAAGGAGTTGAAAACAAGCCCATATCCAAATGGACCTTTGATTTATAACAAAAATGGCATTGCTCAGAACTGGAGAAAGAGCACCCATTTCAATCATGATAACAACCTACGTAAGGAAAATTTTATTTTCACCTCATATCAAATTCAAACATCAATTCCATGTGTGTTGTATATCTTTAAGTATGAGTATTTCTAGATGAAAGAACAAGAATATACCTTGAGGAGTAAATATATACTTTTTAAACAATGTAAATGTACCAACCATAAAGAAAATATTTATAAATCGAATTGCATAAAATCAAGTTCTGCTTATCAAAATATATAACGAAACACTAGCCAGAATGTAGCAGATGTTTGCAGTATGTGTGCCTTCTAAGGATTGGTACTCAGAATATGTAAAGATCCTTTACAAATTAGGGGGGAAGAAAAACCAGGTACTTCAGAAGGAAAATGGGCAAAAATCTTGAGCAAGCTCTTCATCAAAGAGAGAGTATCCAAATGGAAGATCATCATTAAATAGATTTATTAGTCATATGACAATGCAAGTCAAAGCCACAAAGAGCTGCAATAAGAAACCCACTATAGTGACTTTAGCTTCAAATGATCACTATTAGTGTGGGACTCTCACAGTTGGATGGAATATTGGAGTAATTTGACCATTTTTGAACAGTTATGTGCTGTGCATTCTAAATATGAAAATTCTGTAAGTTGGTAATTGATTCCCAGATATGTGCCCCAGAGAGAATGTATATTTACTCCTATGTGTATTGAAACACAGGAACAATAGTGTGTACTAGCAGGGTTATTTGTAATTGTTTCAAACCGGAAACATTATACTTTAATGGTAAGAATAATAATTATATTACAGTATATTTATATAATGAAAGTTTTTGCTGTTGCTCAGCAAAGATAATGAATGAGCCACATGGAACACCACAGTAATAAATGAAGCAAGAATGTCAGACCCCCCAAAGCACACCCCACTCCATGGACTTCAAAAGCGTGCAAACAAGTGTATGGTACAGATGCCAGGATGGTGATCACCTTTGAGGCAGAAGAGGACACATGAGTAGCCTCTCTGGAGCCTTTGTAAGTTTCCTACTCCTAGACCCACTGGGGTTAAGAATGCCCTTTGTCAGATATCTGTTGAGACATACAGTTTTGTCTTACGTGCTTTTTGTAAACATGAATACGTTTATTAGAATTTTGAACCAACACTAGTGGAATAGGGAATAGAGGAGGGAGAACAAGGAAAATCTTTTTGTGGAGGTGACATTTGAAATGAGCACTGGGGGAGTAAGAGGCACACAGCCAGCAGGATGGGAGGAGAGAAAGGGTGGGGGCCCTTATGCTCTTTGCAGAACTGAATACATTCCCTCATTTTCATCCTGACAGGAAGTGATTTTGTAATTAATTTCATATTGAACTGTCAGATGCCAAGGAACGGGACCTCGTGACACAAAATTGATGCACCTCCACGGACTACAGGGCTATGGCCAATTCCAAAGTATGAGATGCCCTGTAATGCCATCGCCCTGCCTCTGGGACCCATTGCTCTGCTCTGTGTTTTTGCATTTGACTTTTGTAATAGTTCACACACGAGATCCTGGAGTAGTTGTCTTTCTGTGTCTGATTTATTTTACTCAGTATAATGTATTCCAGAGTCATCCACATGGTCTCAAATGGCAGAATCTCTTTATCTTTAAGGATTAATTCTATTCCAGTATACATGTATTTCCTTATCCTTTCATCTCTTGATGGATAGTTACATTGTTTCCATATCTTGGCAGTTGTGAATAATACTGAAAGATTATGAAGGAACTCTGCCAGGTAGTGACTACATGCTCTTTGGGTGTTTGAGCAGAAAGAGACCTGAGATCTTTACTAATTTTGTCTTGAACTCTAGACAGCTCCTTTGGAGGTTCCAGCAGGTGAGTGTAGCTACTCCGACTCCCTTGACCAAACACTGATCCTTCTGTTTCAGGAAGTTTGTCTTTTCCAACAGTGGAAACAGCTTCATGAGGGTCGCACAAGCGGCCAGATCACCATCACATCCATGTTTTGAACTCTTTTAAGAACATCCCGTCTGTTTGCCACAGTGGCCCTGCCATTTCGTTTCCATGGAGAATATCCAAGGGTCCCCTTTTCTTCCCCTCCCCATCGTTTGTCTCCTAAGACCCGTGCTAATGGCTGTGAGGTGGGCATGCATCTGGGTTTGCTTTGTATTTTTCTGATGAGTGGGCAGCTGTGCATCTTCTCCTGGGCCTGCTAGCCGTTTTTATGCCTTACTTGGCAAATTTTTACTCAGACTCTTTGTTCATTTAAATATTATTTTTAGAAGATCATTTTGTCATTGAGTTCTGAAAGTTCTTACAGATTTTAAAGATTAACTCCTGAGTACACATTTGCTCCTGGTCTGTAGGCTGCCATTCATTTTATCAAAAGTTCCCTTTGCTGTGCAGAAGACTTTCAGCTTGACATTGCTTTTGTTGCTTGCATTTTGGATGTGCACACCAAGGAATTGTTGCTAGGGCCAATGTTAACTAACTGTTCCTCCATGTTCTCTTTTAGTTTTATGTGTTCAGTTCCCTCTCTTGGGCTTTCAATCCATTTGGAGCTGAGTTCGGTGTGCTGTGTGAGCTGAAGAGTCAGTTCCCTCTTTCCCATTTGGAGTCCCTGTTTTCCCAACAGCCATGTGCCAAGAAACCATCCTTTCCCTATTATGTCTTTCTGGTACCTCGTGTCAAAAGTTAGCTGACTATATAGGTTTTGATTTATTTCTCGGCTGTCTATTCTACTCCATTGAGAGTCTCATTATTTTCATATGGAAAATAATAAAACATTACAGAGTTCTGGAACCCCTGGGCTCTCAAAACAGAATAGCGGAAAAGTTTTAAACTATTAAAATGGATTCATTATATTTTACCTTACAGCTAAGAAAACGGAGTGAGAATTAAAATAGCTTCAGTGATTTTTAAATTCTTCAAGAGGCAAAATAAAACTACATGATACTCATAAGTAAAGCCTAACTAAATGCTATTTTTTGTAAGGTCTTTGTATAAAAGCAAAAATACACGTAGGAAAATGTAATATTTTAGAATGTATACCCATAGTTCAAGAATAATAAAGTCTTCTTTAAAATCTCATCATAATTATGCTTTTTTGCAAATATTGAACCCCCAATATAGACATATGAAATTTTCTCTAAAATTAATATATTCCAATTTGTGGAAGAAAAGAAAAGAAAATGAGATGCTGTCTACATCTCCTCCATTTGTAGATTAAACATAGCTGTGGAGAGAGAATTACCCAGAGGCATACACAATTAGAAGAAAAAAGGGGAAATTATCTAATCATCACCACATTACATGGCTTGACCACAGACGTCATGTGGCAAAGAACGGGCCAAAGTATTCAGAAGAAAATGACCACACAAAAAATCTGATTACAGCTAGTAGCAAAAACGCCTGAGGATGGTACCTGTGAGTTGTGTGTGTATAAACCTGTTTATAAGGTCCCATGGGCAGAAAGCTGTGAAAAAACAGAGTGTATAAGACAAACAACAGTGCAAGGCTCAGAAATTTCTTAGAGTCCTAGGCCTGCGGCCTCTCTCTGTGAAGTCTTGCTGAGCCATGCTCTGGTGTCCACCACCACCAGAGTCCAGTCAGGAGCGAGACGTGGTGAGGAGGAAGGGAATCAATTTTTTTGTTTAGCCATGAGGCAGGTAGACTGGCTCAACTCTCCCCGAGGCTAGGAGTTGAGGAATTAGAGAGTGTGTTATGTTAATTACCCTAGATATTTCATCTTAAATACCTGTATATGTTCCATTTTCTTTTGGATAGGCTAAGCCATCAGAGACGGGCCTGTTAACTCTTTCCCTTCAGACAGACAGTGGCAGCCTCTGCCTGCTGAAGAGCTGGGCTGTCATGATGGCAGCCTACCGGTTGTTTTTTTTTTTTGTTTTGTTTTGTTTTGTTTTGTTTTTTGTTTTTTTTTATTAAATATTTCTGTCTCTTCCCCACCGCCGCCTCCCATTTTCCTCCCCCTCCTCCAATCAAGCAATCAAGTCCCCCTCCCTCTTCAACCCAAAGAGCCATCAGGGTTCCCTGCCCTGTGGGAAGTCCAAGGACCACCCACCTCCATCCAGGTCTAGTAAGGTGAGCATCCAAACTGCCTAGCCTCCCACAAAGCCAATACGTGCAGTAGGATCAAAAACCCATTGCCATTGTTCTTGAGTTCTCAGTAGTCCTCATTGTCTCTATGTTTTTTCCAAAGACCGGTTTTATCCCAGGCTTTTTCAGACCCAGGTCAGCTGGCCTTGGTGAGTTCCCGATAGAACATCCCCTTTGTCTCAGTGTGTGGGCGCACCCCTCGCGGTCCTGAGTTCCTTCAGGAGAAGAAGGAGAGAGACCACGAGCAAGCTTACCGGTTTTGAACGCATCATGAACACCTGGAGGAAAGCAGATCACAGCTGCAAGGAACACTGCAACCATGGCTACCCAGCCACAACTGCGTGCAGGAGGACTCGCTGAGTTCCAGAGGACCGAGTTCCAGAGGACCTGAATGAGCTTTGCCTCCTAATTGCCCTTAGCAAAACAAGCCTTGCTGAATTCTAGATAACCTTGCTCACCTGCAGCTCTTTCCACGTGGTCAGGGAAGGGGTGTCCCCCTGAGACTCAACAGAGAACTTGTGACTGATGAAATGTGAGACTCATGATTGATTCTTCATAGTAAAGTCGGTGGCTGGTATAACTGGAAGGTGTGCTCTGGCTGGTGCAGACTGCAGCTCCGGATTTGCAGGCCACACCCCCACCACGCCCCTCTTCTAGCTAGATGATAGGCGGCTGTCTATCCTTTCCAGTCACCCCAGGGATATTTTCCTGTGTTACAGTGTTCGACCAAATACACGACTTGTCCCAAATGGTCCTTCCTAGCCTTCTTGTGGCTTCTTATCATGAGCAGAGTGAGCTGAACTGGTGACGTGAGAAGAGATGCCAGCAGCCACTGTGACCTAGCGGGAGCAGTGGGGACAGCAATGCGAAGAGCCACAGAAGAAGGAGGAGACTGAAGAGCTCCAGATGGGGAGTAAAATTGGCTGAGATAAGGACGAACAATGGAAAAGAAAACAGAGACCACGCAGAAGACTGGGGAATACAGGGGGCAAGAGACTGGCTGCAAGAGCCATGGGAAGCTGTCAAGTCTAAAGGGGCTCTAAAGAGCTGCACCTCTCCAGCTGGTGCTCACTGCTGCTAAGAGCAGAGGATTATACTGCCCCGTGATGTGTGTAGTCAAGGCCCAGAATAAAAGAAATCTTGGTTTGTCATGCCTGCCATTGTCACCCAAGAGCTTAGGCTGCTGAACCTAGTAGAGCTGCCCCCCTGCCTGCTCAGAATTTTCATGCAACTGGAGCCAAAGGAGTCAAGCGAAAGGATTGGAAAAGTCAGACACAGGAGCTGCTGGTATAGAAATAGCGTCTTCCTTTAGGACAAGGGCTCCAGGATTTTGTAGAGATAGGACAAAGGCAGGAACCAAGAGCTACAGTCCCACATCTGAATCTGTGGGTTTCTGAACACTGGGTCTCAAGGGGCAATTTCTGCTCCTAGCATTAGGTGAAACTGCAAAGGAAGAAAAGGCAAAGCAAATACATTAGAAGGGAAACTGTGAAGGGACAAAGACTTGGATGCCCCTTAATAATGTACAAACTAGATACGCGAATTTGTGTGACATCATCTGGAAAATTACCTTTTGTGGATATTTATCTCTTAAGGACTGGGGAATTGGCTCAGTGGTTAAGAACACTGGCTACTCTTGCAGAAGACTTGGGTTTGATTCCCAGCACTCACGTGGCAGCCCACAATTGGCTATCACTCCGGTTTGAGAGGATCCTATGCCCCCTTTTCTGGTACACAGACATACATGCAGATAAAATACTCATATATGAAATAATCTTTTTTAAAAAGGTAAATCAAGGCAGCGGGGAGATCGGATCCGGGTGCCAGGTGGGCCATCGCTGGGGTGAGTGAGTTTCTGGCCGCGGCGGCAGCCCGGGACAGGGAGCTCAGACGTTCCCCACCCCTCCGCACTCCCTGGTCAGTTCTCGGGGGCTGTACTCCTTGAACCTCTTCTCCATACTGTCCCACCCAACTTGCATCCAAGGCCCTCCGCACTACCTCGACCCCCCTCCCCTCTTTGAACCACACAACAGCTCCCAGCTCAGCCTGTTTGGGCGCTGGGACAGGGTCCGAATTGGGAGGGCATTCGGGGAGGGTGGTGGCTCCTTTGTCTAGGTGGCCGGCCTGCACCAAGGGGGCCCGCCCCTTTGTTCCGCGGGGACGCCCAGGCGCGGGGAGATCGGATCCGGGGTGCCAGGTGGGCCATCGCTGGGGTGAGTGAGTTTCTGGCCGCGGCGGCAGCCCGGGGACAGGGGAGCTCAGACGTTCCCCACCCCTCCTGCACTCCCTGGTCAGTCTGCGGGGGCTGTACTCCCTTGATACCTCTTCTCCATTGCCCACCCAACTTGCATCCAAGGCCCTCCGCGACTTTCCTCTGACCCCCTCCCCTCTTTGAACCACACAACAGCTCCCAGCTCAGCCTGTTTGGGCGCTGGGACAGGGTCCGAATTGGGAGGGCATTCGGGAGAGGTGGTGGCTCCTTTGTCTAGGTGGCCGGCCTGCACCAAGCGGGCCCGGCCCTTTGTTCGCGAGACACCCAAGCAGCGGGGAGATCGGATCCAGGTGCCAGGAGAGACATCACTGGGCAGATCAAGCTCAGCAGGACGGACCTTGCTTCCACACTGAAGAGATACACCCAGAGGCTCAGTCACAGCAAAAACTGGACCAAGACACCAGGCCTCTCTTGGCTTCATTTGAAAGAGGAGATGGGAAGGCGCTAATGCAAGAATTCCCTCCAACAACCTGAAAGGCAACATGACATCACCAGAACCCAGGGATCCCGAAATAAGAAGAAATTGTACACCTTACTCCAGAAGAAGTAGAAGAAATCGACCCAAAAGTGAATTTTTTGAAAATAATAGAAGACCCTAAACAGGAGGTGAAAAACTGCCATAAACAATTAGAGATTACAAACAAAAAGGTAGAGGAAATGAATAAATCGCTCAAAGATGCCCAAGAAAACCAAGAGAAACAAGAAAATGCAATCAAACAGGTAGGGAAATGGTTCAAGACCTGAAGAATGAAATGGAAGTAATGAAGAAAACACAAACCGAGGGAAGGTTGGAGATGGAAAATCTGGTAAACGAACAGGAACTACAGAGACAAGTACTACCAACAGATTACAAGAGTTAGAAGAAAGAATGTCAGACACTGAAGATACCATAGAGAAAATTAACACACTGATCAAAGAAAACAGCAAAACCAACAAAATTCTCATCACAAAACATTCAGGAAATATGGGACACAATAAAAAGACCAAACCTAAGAATAATTGGGACACAAGAAGGAGAAGAAATACACCTCAATGGTTCAGAAAATATATTTAATAAAATTATAGAAGAAAACTTTCCCAGCCTAAAGAAAGATATTCCTTTGAAGGTTCAAGAAGCATACAGAACACCAAATAGACTGGACCAGAAAAAACATCTCCTCGCCACATAATAATCAGAACACAAAACATCCAGAATAAAGAAAGAATATTAAGAGCTGCAAAGGAAAAAGGTCAAGTTACTTATAAAGGTAAACCTATCAGACTTACTCCTGACTACTCTATGGAAACCATGAAAGCCAGAAGGTCCTGGATAGATGTACCAGAAGCTAAGAGAACATGGATGCAAGCCCAGACTACTATACCCAGCCAAGCTTTCGTTCACTATAAATGGAGAAAACAAAATTTTCCAGGATAAAAACAAATTTAAACAATACGAGCCACAAATCCAGCCTTACAGAAAGTAATAGAAGGAAAATCACAAACCAAGGAGACCAACAATGACCACAATAACTCAAACTTCCAGACACCCCATTTACCAGCGCAACTAAAAGAAAGCAAACACACAAACCCTATGACTAAAAAAGTGACCAGAGTTAGCAACCACTGGTCATTAATATCCCTTAATGTCAATGGACTCAACTCACCTATAAAAAGACACAGGCTAAGAGATTGGATACGCAAACAGGATCCAACATTCTGCTGTTTACAGGAAACACACCTCAACCACAAAGATAGGCACCTACGTAGAGTAAAGGGATGGGAAAAGGTTTATCAAGCAAATGGACCTAAGAAACAAGCTGGTGTGGCCATACTAATTTCTAACAAAGTTGACTTCAAAACTTAAATCAATCAGAAGAGATGGAGAGGGATATTTTATACTCATAACAGGAACAATTGACCAGGATGAGGTCTCAATCCTGAATATCTATGCCCCCTAATATAAAAGCACCCACATATGTAAAAGAAACATTACTAAAACTCAAAGACGCCATCAAACCGCACACACTAATAGTGGGAGATCTCAACACGCCTCTTTCACCAATGGACAGGTCAATCAGACAGAAACCTAACAGAGAAATAAGAGAATTAATGGAGGTATTGAATCAAATGGACTTAACAGACATCTAAGAACATTCCACCCAAATAGGAAAGAATATACCTTCCAGCTCATGGAACCTTCTCGAAAATTGACCACATCCTCGGTAAACAAAGCAAACTTCCACAGTTACAAAAAAATATCCATAACCACCTGTGTCTTATCAGATCACCACGGACTAAAGTTAGAATTCAACAACAATGCTACCCCCAGAAAGCCTGCAAACTCATGGAAACTGAATAGTCAACTATTGACCCACACCTGGATTAAAGAAGAAAGAAAGAAAGAAATTAAAGTCTTCCTTGAATTAATGAAAATAAAGAATCAACATACTCAAACTTATGGGACACTTTGAAAGCAGTCCTAAGGGGAAAGTTCATAGCCCTTAGTGCCCACTTAAAGAAAACAGAGAAAGCAAACATTGGAGACTTAACAGCCCACCTGAAAGCTCCAGAAAAAAGAAGCAGACTCACCTAGGAGGAGTAGAAGACTGGAAATAGTCAAACTGAGGGCTGAAATCAACAAAATAGAAACACAGAAAACAATCCAAAGAATCAATGAAACAAAAAGCTGGTTCCTGGAGAAAATCAACAAAATTGAGAAACCCCTATCCAAACTAATCAAACGGCAGAGAGAGAATCTGCAAATTAATAAGATCAGAAATGAAAAGGGGGACATAACCACAGACATAGAAGAAATTCAGAGAATCATTAGATCTTACTACAAAAGCCTGTATGCCACAAAACTGGAAAATGTAAAAGAAATGGACACTTTTTTAGATAAATACCATATACCAAAGTTAAATCAGGACCAGGTGAGCAATCTAAATAGACCTGTCAGTTGCGAAGAATTAGAAGCTGTTATCAAAAACCTCCCTACCAAAAAAAGCCCAGGCCAGACGGTTTCAATGCGGAATTCTACCAGAATTTCAAGAAGACCTAATACCTATACTCCTTAAGGTATTTCACAATATAGAAACAGAAGAGTCATTGCCAAATTCCATGAAGCTACCATCACTCTGATACCAAAACCACACAAAGACTCAACCAAGAAAGAGAATTACAGGCCAATCTCACTCCTGAACATCGACGCAAAAATCCTCAACAAAATACTGCGAACCGTATCCAAGAATACATTAGAAACATTATCCATTGTGATCAAGTAGGCTTCATACCAGAGATGCAAGGCTGGTTCAACATACGAAAAATCTATCAATGTAATCCATCATATAAATAAACTGAAAGAAAAAACCATATGATCATTTCATTAGATGCTGAAAAAAGCTTTTTGACAAAATTCAACATCCCTTTATGATAAAAGTCTTGGAGAGATTAGGGATACAAGGGTCATACTTAAATATAATAAAAGCTATTTACAGCAAACCGACAGCTAACATCAAATTAAACGGAGAGAAACTCAAAGCCATGCCACTTAAATCAGGAACACGACAAGGCTGTCCACTCTCTCCATACCTCTTCAATATAGTGCTTGAAGTTTTAGCAATAGCAATAAGACAACATAAGGGGATCAAGGGGATTCGAATTGGAAAGGAAGAAGTTAAACTTTCGTTATTTGTAGATGATATGATAGTCTACATAAGCGACCCCAAAACTCCACCAAAGAACTCCTACAGCTGAAAACACCTTTAGTAATGTGGCCGGATACAAGATCAACTCCAAAAAATCAGTCGCCCTCCTATACACAAAGGATATGGAAGCAGAGAGGGAAATCAGAGAAGCATCACCTTTCACGATAGCCACAAACAGCATAAAATATCTCGGGGTAACTCTAACCAAAGAAGTGAAGGATCTATTTGACAAGAACTTTAAGGCATTGAAGAAAGAAATTGAAGAGGATACCAGAAAATGGAAGGATCTCCCTTGCTCTTGGATTGGGAGGATCAACATAGTAAAAATGGCAATCCTACCAAAGGCAATTTATAGATTCAATGCAATCCCCATCAAGATCCCATTAAAATTCTTCACTGATCTTGAAAGGACAATAATCAACTTTATATGGAATAACAAAAAACCCAGGATAGCCAAAACAATCTTGTACAATAAAGGGTACTTCTGGAGAGCATTACCATCCCTGACTTTAAACTCTACTATAGAGCTACAGTAATGAAAACAGTGTGGTATTGGCATAAAAATAGAGAAGTCGACCAATGGAATCGTGTAGAAGACCCGGATCTTAACCCACAAACCTAGAACACCTCATTTTCGATAAAGGTGCTAAAAGTATACAATGGAAGAAAGAAAGCATCTTCAACAAATGGTGCTGGCACAACTGGATGTCAACCTGTAGAAGAAAGAAAATTGACCCATATCTATCACCATGCACAAAACTCAAGTCCAAATGGATCAAAGACCTCAATATCAATCTGAACACACTGAACCTGATAGAAGAGAAAGTGGGAAGTACCCCACAACAGATGGGCACAGGCGATCGCTTCCTAGGTATAACCCCAGCAGCACAGTCATTAAGGGCAACATTGAATAAATGGGACCTACTGAAACTGAGAAGCTTCTGTAAAGCAAAAGACACTGTCACTAAGACAAAAAGGGAACCCACTGACTGGGAGAAGATCTTCACCAACCCCGCAACAGACAAAGGTCTGATCTCCAAAATATATAAAGAACTCAAGAAACTAGACTTTAAATGCTAATTAACCCAATTAAAAAATGGGGCACTGATCTGAAGAGAGAACTCTCAACAGAAGAAGTTCAAATGGCCAAAAGGCACTTAAGGTCATGCTCAACCTCCTTAGCGATCAGGGAAATGCAAATCAAAACAACATTGAGATATCACCTTACACCTGTCAGAAGGCTAAAATCAAAAACACTAATGATAGCCTTTGCTGGAGAGGCTGTGGAGAAAGGGGTACCCTCATCCATTGCTGGTGGGAATGCAAACTTGTGCAACCACTTTGGAAAGCAGTGTGGCGGTTTCTCAGGAAATTTGGGATCAACCTACCCATGGACCCAGCAATGCCACTCTTGGGAATATACCCACGAGATGCCCGATCATATGACAAGGATATTTGTTCAACTATGTTCATCGCAGCATTATTTGTAATAGCCGGAACCTGGAAACAACCTAGATGCCCTTCAATGGAAGAATGGATGAAGAAAGTATGGAATATATATACATTAGAATACTACTCAGCGGTAAAAAACAATGACTTCGCGAATTTTGCATGCAAATGGATGGAAATAGAAAACACTATCCTGAGTGAGGTAACCCAGACCCAAAAGGATGAACATGGGATGTACTCACTCATAATTGGTTTCTAGAGATAAATAAAGGTCAGTGAGTCTATAATTTGATATCCTAAAGAAACTAAATAAGAAGGTGAACCGAAAGAAAAACATATAGCTATCCTCCTGGTTATGGGAAGTAGACCAGATTGCCGGGCAAAAATTTGGGATCTTGGGGGTGTGTGGGAGGGGGGTGAGGGGAGAAGGGGAGAGAAATGTGAGAAGGGGAGGATGGGGGGAACCTGGGGAAACGGGATGTTTGGGATAAAGGAAGGTTGGTTAGGGGAGCAGAGAAGCACACATCTTAATTAAGGGAGCCATCTTAGAATAGAAAAATAAAATAAAAAAAAAACAGTTTCCAATAGAGAGAGCTTAAAGCTGCCTAACAGGTACTCAAACAGGTAAAATATAAATCAACAGGTAAAGTATACAATAATCAACAAATACAGTATATTAATTATAATGCAGCTATGGCAAGTGTGCATATTAAATATAAAACTTATTCTACAACATTTTTATGAAAAATGCTCTTTATGGCAAAATCTTCTCAAGTTTTGCCAATTAAGATATTAAACTCTTAATTTAAACCAGTAGCCTGTCTGGTACAAAAGGGCAGGATAAAAGCTAAAAAAATGGCTTGATCCCCAGATGATTATTGCTACAATTCACACAACTGTATTTTGCTAATGTTATAGCAAAAAAAATCCCTTAAAGGATTTTATGCTAAATTTTACAAATGGCTCTTCCAATGGAGGAACTGCATATATGGCTAATAATAATAAAAAATTGGAGCATAATAAGGCTCCTTGTAGGCAGCTTATGAAACTTGCAAGTAGATCCAGATGCAAACCGGATCTGGACATGATAACACCAAGCTGACCTTTGCTAGGGGCAAGGTGGAAAAGCCCTTGCAATGCATTATGAAAAAACCCGACATATATATTTGGGGTCGAGGGATATGTTTATGCTTTTTTACAGAAGAAGAAAATAAAAGCTGGGCCTGATGTCGAGGCTGCGCTGCGGACACAGAGGAGTTCCTGAGAGGCGATTGCAGAGAGGTTCTTAGTCTGGCTTTTCCTGCCCCCAAGGAGAGGAGTCCCTGATAACAGAACCTGCTGCTCCACTCTACAGGGTGTCAATCCTGCCTCCCGAGTCCAGGGAGTCCCGGCTGAGATAATGCCAGGAATGTGCTTCAGATAGCTGAATCCAGCTCACCCCACCCAGGAATCCCACCGCCCCGAAGCACAAGTGCTAAACTGCTTCTGCAGCTTGGAAACTCTGGTCTGCTTTGGAGCTGAGATGCAGACTGGACATCAGACTGTTTTAATCTTTGGGACATACAGAACTCATTTTAATTAAAATACTAACCTCTTCACTTAAGAAGGGGAAAGACTGGGGTTCCTGTGACTGTTGTCTCAGAGTCTGGAAATGGTGGTATTTGACAACAATGTATGTCATTGTACTCTTACTGAAATTAATCTAATGATATTTGTAACTGCTTATAGATGTTGGGAAAGGTTTGACACATACTGTAAAGTGTTTGGGTTTAATGCATATGTTAAGAATTTTTAGATTTTGATCCCTTTTTTCACCTCCCTAATTGATGACAGGCAAGCACACGGAATTTTTGTGGAGTAGGCATTTAGGAAGGAGGACATACCATGGGCCAGACTAAAAGGTGAATACTGGGTTTAGAAGGTGCCCCTTTCTTCTTGTCTGGAGATGGAGTTATTGGTGCCAAAATTATATCATATCTTTTGTTTAAGGAGCACCTCACAGATTTTTCATTAATGATAGATACAGGGGCCCAATGACGGGAGTTAGTGTGGATCCTCACCTAAATTTCAAACCATACAGAGGCCGATACAGGCCGGCTCAACATGGCATGGTTTTTAGGGTACGAGGGCGCTCTCCACATAGCCTAAGACAGGGTGCCCCGTGATCTGCTTACTTTAATCCTACTAGATACCTTTTATTTGAGAAGCTCCAAGAAACTAATGCTACTCATAAGGGCACCCTCTGTTCCCAGGAGAGGTTAATTACTTCACCAGTCGAGAGGAGGGTCCCTCCTTGGCCCCAGTCCCCTCTCCTTTAGATCTGGACACCATGGTTGACTCTGTCTTGGTGCCCTCCACCTATAACTACTTGCCTTTTATATAAGAAAGGAGGAATATGTTGGGAGCCGTTTCCCCCTAAAGATTGTTACGAGAAACCATCACCTTGGGGAGCCTGCAGGTGAACCCCAAAACCCATAATTATGTTAAGAATAGTCCTATTGGCAAAACTCAGCCCCACACCCAATTAGCTATCTTCGCTAATTGCTAATCGAACCTAATCTGATAGCGGAACTGCCTTAAATTCCAGCTATCCAGGGAACTAGGTGTGGCAACTCCTGACTTCTTGGCCTACCTGACCGGATGTAGGCTACGTGATCCGGGACCACGCGGCCAGATTCCATGCTCCTGTGCCCTGCTCCCCAAGCTCATTCAGGGGGTATATAAGTTGTTACCCTGTCCTAATAAACGGAGGCTTTGACAAAAAAAAAAAAAAAAGAAAAAAAAAAACTTAACAACTGAACTATCACTTATACCAGTTAGGGGAGAGACAATCAGTTTTCTACGATGAGTGACACTGAGCATGTCAACTAATTTTGGGCAAGCCTTATGTTCAGGAGTAATTGACCAACAACATATAGTTGGACTCCACAGGATTTTGTCTGAGCTTTATTTGGTTATAAGTTGGGCTTTTTGTTTGTTTTCAATCTTTTTTTCTTTCTTTTCTTGGTATGACTTTCTTGTTTCTAAGTTTTGGAAGATTTTATTGTTGTACAGGATTTTTGCTTTTGATAAAGAAAGAACTTAAAAGTTGGGTGGGTGGGGATGGGGGAAAGATCTGAAGGGACTTGAGGGAGAGGAAGAATATGATCAAAGTGTATTTGAATTTGAAAATTGTTTTAAATAATGGAAAACATAATAAATTAATTTAAAAAATAAAAAAAAATAAAAGAAAACAAAAAAAAAAAAAAAAAAAAAAA
>CAWTZC010001586.1:0-41814 GCA_963919715.1 Microtus obscurus | reverse complement strand
TTTTGATTTTTTTTTTATTAGAAAAAAAAAGCAATTTCTGCCTCCTCCCCGCCTCCCATTTCCCTCCCACTCCTCCCTCTCCTCCTCCCTCCCCCCACTCCTCCCCCCCTCCCTCTCCAGCCTGAAGAGCAGTCAGGGTTCCCTGCCCTGAGGAAAGTCCAAAGTCCTCCCCCCTCAATCCTGGTCTAGGAAGGTGAACATCCAAACTGGGTAGGCTCCCACATAGCCAGAGCATGAAGTAGGATCAAAACCCGGTGCCATGGTCCTCGGCTTCTCAGCAGCCCTCATTGTCCGCCAAATTCAGAGAGTCCGGTTTTATCCCATGCTATTTCAGTCAGAGTCCAGCTGGCCTTGGTGAGCTCCCAAAGAATCAGCCCCACTGTCTCCACGGGTGGGCGCACCCCTTGTGGTCCTGACTTCTTTGCTCATATTCTCCCTCCTTCTGCTCCTCATTGGGACATTGGGAGCTCAGTCCAGTGCTCCAGTGTGGGTCTTTGTCTCTATCTCCATCCATCGCCAGATGAAGATTCTATGGTGATATGCAAGATATTCATCAGTATGGTTATGAGATAGAGTCATTTCAGGTTCCCTATCCACAGCTGCCCCAGGAGCTAACTGGGGACATCGCCCTGGGCACCTGGGAGCCCCTCTAGATCCAAGTCTCTTGCCACCCCTAAGATGGCTCCCTTAATTAAGATGTGTGCTTCTCTGCTCCCCTAACCCACATTCATTTATCCCAATCATCCCGTATCCCCACGTTCCCCCCACCCTCCCCTTCTCACATTTCTCTCCCCTTCTCCCCTTACCCCGCCTCCCACCACACCCCCAAGATCCCAAATTTTTGCCCGGCAATCTGGCCTACTTCCCATAACCAGGAGGATGGCTATATGCTTTTCTTTGGGTTCACCTTCTTATTTAGTTTCTTAAGGATATCAAATTATAGACGCACTGACCTTTATTTATCTCTAGAAACCAATTATGAGTGAGTAGATCCCATGTTCATCTTTTTGGGTCTGGGTTACCTCGCTCAGGATAGTGTTTTCTATTTCCATCCATTTGCATGCAAACTTCGCAAAGTCATTGTTTTTTACCGCTGAGTAGTATTCTAATGTATATATATTTCATACTTTCTTCATCCATTCTTCCATTGAAGGGCATCTAGGTTGTTTCCAGGTTCTGGCTATTACAAATAATGCTGCAATGAACATAGTTGAACAAATGTCCTTGTCATATGATCGGGCATCTCGTGGGTATATTCCCAAGAGTGGCATTGCTGGGTCCATGGGTATGTTGATCCCAATTTTCCTGAGAAACCGCCACACTGCTCTCCAAAGTGGCTGCACAAGTCTGCACTCCCACCAGCAATGGATGAGGGTACCCCTTTCTCCACAGCCTCTCCAGCAAAGGTTATCATTGGTGTTTTTGATTTTAGCCATTCTGACAGGTGTAAGGTGATATCTCAATGTTGTTTTGATTTGCATTTCCCTGATTGCTAAGGAGGCTGAGCATGACCTTAAGTGCCTTTTTGGCCATTTGAACTTCTTCTGTTGAGAATTCTCTCTTGAGATCAGTGCCCCATTTTTAATTGGGTTAATTAGCATTTTAAAGTCTAGTTTCTTGAGTTCTTTATATATTTTGGAGATCAGACCTTTGTCTGTTGCGGAGTTGGTGAAGATCTTCTCCCAGTCAGTGGGTTGCCTTTTTGTCTTAGTGACAGTGTCTTTTGCTTTACAGAAGCTTCTCAGTTTCAGTAAGTCCCATTTATTCAATGTTGCCCTTAATGACTGTGCTGCTGGGGTTATACCTAGGAACGATCGCCTGTGCCAATCTGTTGTGGGTACATCCCACTTTCTCTTCTATCAGGTTCAGTGTGTTCGGATTGATATTGAGGTCTTTGATCCATTTGGACTTGAGTTTTGTGCATGGTGATAGGTATGGGTCAATTTTCATTCTTCTACAGGTTGACATCCAGTTGTGCCAGCACCATTTGTTGAAGATGCTTTCTTTCTTCCATTGTATACTTTTAGCACCTTTATCGAAAATGAGGTGTTCATAGGTTTGTGGGTTAAGATCCGGGTCTTCTACACGATTCCATTGGTCAACTTCTCTATTTTTATGCCAATACCACACTGTTTTCATTACTGTAGCTCTATAGTAGAGTTTAAAGTCAGGGATGGTAATGCCTCCAGAAGTACCTTTGTTGTACAAGATTGTTTTGGTTATCCTGGGTTTTTTGTTATTCCATATAAAGTTGATTATTGTCCTTTCAAGATCCGTGAAGAATTTTAATGGGATCTTGATGGGGATAGCATTGAATCTATAAATTGCCTTTGGTGGATTGCCATTTTTACTATGTTGATCCTCCCAATCCACGAGCAAGGGGAGATCCTTCCATTTTCTGGTATCCTCTTCAATTTCTTTCTTCAATGCCTTAAAGTTCTTGTCAAATAGATCCTTCACTTCTTTGGTTAGAGTTACCCCGAGATATTTTATGCTGTTTGTGGCTATCGTGAAAGGTGATGCTTCTCTGATTTCCCTCTCTGCTTCCATATCCTTTGTGTATAGGAGGGCGACTGATTTTTTGGAGTTGATCTTGTATCCTGCCACATTACTAAAGGTGTTTATCAGCTGTAGGAGTTCTTTGGTGGAGTTTTGGGGGTCGCTTGTGTACACTATCATATCATCTGCAAATAACGAAAGTTTAACTTCTTCCTTTCCAATTCGAATCCCCTTGATCCCCTTATGTTGTCTTATTGCTATTGCTAAAACTTCAAGCACTATATTGAAGAGGTATGGAGAGAGTGGACAGCCTTGTCGTGTTCCTGATTTAAGTGGGATGGCTTTGAGTTTCTCTTCGTTTAGTTTGATGTTAGCTGTCGGTTTGCTGTAAATAGCTTTTATTATATTTAGGTATGACCCTTGTATCCCTAATCTCTCCAAGACTTTTATCATAAAGGGATGTTGAATTTTGTCAAAAGCTTTTTCAGCATCTAATGAAATGATCATATGGTTTTTTTCTTTCAGTTTATTTATATGATGGATTACATTGATAGATTTTCGTATGTTGAACCAGCCTTGCATCTCTGGGATGAAGCCTACTTGATCATAATGGATAATTTTTCTAATGTGTTCTTGGATACGGTTAGCCAGTATTTTGTTGAGAATTTTTGCGTCGATGTTCATGAGTGAGATTGGCCTGTAATTCTCTTTCTTGGTTGAGTCTTTGTGTGGTTTTGGTATCAGAGTGACGGTAGCTTCATAAAAGGAATTTGGCAATGGCTCTTCTGTTTCTATATTGTGAAATACCTTAAGGAGTATAGGTATTAGGTCTTCTTGGAAATTCTGGTAGAATTCCGCATTGAAACCGTCTGGTCCTGGGCTTTTCTTGGTAGGGAGGTTTTTGATAACAGCTTCTAATTCTTCGCGACTGACAGGTCTATTTAGGTTGTTCACCTGGTCCTGATTTAACTTTGGTATATGGTATTTATCTAAAAAAGTGTCCATTTCTTTTACATTTTCCAGTTTTGTGGCATACAGGCTTTTGTAGTAAGATCTAATGATTCTCAGAATTTCCTCTATGTCTGTGGTTATGTCCCCCATTTCATTTCTGATCTTATTAATTTGCAAATTCTCTCCCTGCCGTTTGATTAGTTTGGATAGGGGTTTATCAATTTTGTTGATTTTCTCCAGGAACCAGCTTTTTGTTTCATTGATTCTTTGGATTGTTTTCTGTGTTTCTATTTTGTTGATTTCAGCCCTCAGTTTAATTATTTCCAGTCTTCTACTCCTCCTAGGTGAGTCTGCTTCTTTTTTTTCTAGAGCTTTCAGGTGGGCTGTTAAGTCTCCAATGTATGCTTTCTCTGTTTTCTTTAAGTGGGCACTAAGGGCTATGAACTTTCCCCTTAGGACTGCTTTCAAAGTGTCCCATAAGTTTGAGTATGTTGATTCTTTATTTTCATTGAATTCAAGGAAGACTTTAATTTCTTTCTTTATTTCTTCTTTAATCCAGGTGTGGGTCAATAGTTGACTATTCAGTTTCCATGAGTTTGCAGGCTTTCTGGGGGTAGCTTTGTTGTTGAATTCTAACTTTAGTCCGTGGTGATCTGATAAGACACAGTTGGTTATGGATATTTTTTTGTAACTGTGGAAGTTTGCTTTGTTACCGAGGATGTGGTCAATTTTTGAGAAGGTTCCATGAGCTGCAGAGAAGAAGGTATATTCTTTCCTATTTGGGTGGAATGTTCTATAGATGTCTGTTAAGTCCATTTGATTCAATACCTCCATTAATTCTCTTATTTCTCTGTTAGGTTTTTTTCTGATTGACCTGTCCATTGGTGAAAGAGGCGTGTTGAGATCTCCCACTATTAGTGTGTGCTGTTTGATGGCGGCTTTGAGTTTTAGTAAGGTTTCTTTTACATATGTGGGTGCTTTTATGTTAGGGGCATATATATTCAGGATTGAGACCTCATCCTGATCAATTGTTCCTGTTATGAGTATAAAATATCCCTCTCCATCTCTTCTGATTGATTTAAGTTTGAAGTCAACTTTGTTAGAAATTAGTATGGCCACTCCTGCTTGTTTCTTAGGTCCATTTGCTTGATAAACCTTTTCCCATCCCTTTACTCTGAGTAGGTGCCTGTCTTTGTGGTTGAGGTGTGTTTCCTGTAAACAGGAGAATGTTGGATCCTGTTTGCGTATCCAATCTCTTAGCCTGTGCCTTTTTATAGGTGAGTTGAGTCCATTGACATTAAGGGATATTAATGACCAGTGGTTGCTAACTCCGGTCACTTTTTTAGTTATAGAGTTTGTGTGTTTGCTTTCTTTGAGTTGCGCTGGTAAAGGGTGTCTAGAAGTTTGAGTTATTGTGGACATTGTTGGTCTCCTTGGTTTGTGATTTTCCTTCTATTACTTTCTGTAAGGCTGGATTTGTGGCTACGTATTGTTTAAATTTGTTTTTATCCTGGAAAATTTTGTTTTCTCCATTTATAGTGAACGAAAGCTTGGCTGGGTATAGTAGTCTCGGCTTGCATCCATGTTCTCTTAGCTTCTGCAGTACATCTATCCAGGACCTTCTGGCTTTCATGGTTTCCATAGAGTAGTCAGGTGTAAGTCTGATAGGTTTACCTTTATAAGTAACTTGACCTTTTTCCTTTGCAGCTCTTAATATTCTTTCTTTATTCTGGATGTTTTGTGTTCTGATTATTATATGGCGAGGAGATGGTTTTTTTTGGTCCAGTCTATTCGGTGTTCTGTATGCTTCTTGAACCTCAGGAATTTCTTTCTTTAGGCTGGGAAAGTTTTCTTCTATAATTTTATTAAATATATTTTCTGAACCATTGAGCTGTACTTCTTCTCCTTCTTCTATCCCAATTATTCTTAGGTTTGGTCTTTTTATTGTGTCCCATATTTCCTGAATGTTTTGTGATGAGAATTTGTTGGTTTTATTGTTTTCTTTGATCAGTGTGTTAATTTTCTCTATGGTATCTTCAGTGTCTGACATTCTTTCTTCTAACTCTTGTAGTCTGTTGGTAGTACTTGTCTCTGTAGTTCCTGTTCGTTTACCCAGATTTTCCATCTCCAACCTTCCCTCGGTTTGTGTTTTCTTCATTACTTCCATTTCATTCTTCAGGTCTTGAACCATTTCCCTTACCTGTTTGATTGCATTTTCTTGTTTCTCTTGGTTTTCTTGGGTATCTTTGAGCGATTTATTCATTTCCCTCTACCTTTTTGTTTGTAATCTCTAATTGTTTATGGCAGATTTTCACCTCCTGTTTAAGGTCTTCTATTATTTTCAAAAAATTCACTTTTGAATCGATTTCTTCTACTTCTTCTGGGTAGGGTGTACAATTCTTCTTATTTCGGGATCCCTGGGTTCTGGTGATGTCATGTTGCCTTTCGGGTTGTTGGAGGAATTCTTACATTGGCGCCTTCCATCTCCTCTTTCAAATGAAGCCAGAGAGGCCTGGTTTCTTGGTCCAGTCTTTGATGTGACTGAGACTCTGGGTGTATCTCTTCAGTGTGGAAGCAGGGACCGTCCTGCTGAGCTTGAACTCCCCAGTGATGTCTCTCCTGGCAGCCGGTTCTGATCTCCCTGCTGCTTGGGTGTCTCACGAACAAAGGGCTGAGCTTGCTGCCGCAGGGCAGGCAGGCCACCTAGACAAAGGAGCTACTACCCTCCCGGTTGCCCTCCCAATTCGGACCCTGTCCCAGCGCCAAACAGGCTGAGCTGGGAGCTGTTGTGTGGTTCAAAGAGGGGAGGGGGGTTAGAGGGGGTGGGGGAGGGCCGTGGATGCTAGCTGGGTGGGATAGGAATAGAGAGGAAGTATCTGGCAGTATAGCCCCTGCAGACTGCCCAGGGAGTGCAGGAGGGGTGAGGGATGTCTGAGTTCCCTGTCCCGGGCTGCCGCCACGGTCAGAAACTCACTCACCCAGGTGATGTCTCTCCTGGCAGCCGGTTCTGATCTCCTTGCTGCTTGGGTGTCTCACGAACAAAGGGCCAAGCTTGCTGCCGCAGGGCAGGCAGGCCACCTAGACAGAGGAGCTACTACCCTCCCGGTTGCCCTCCCAATTCGGACCCTCCAATGTATCTTATTTAATCTAATTCATAAGTATTTAAACATAATTATGTGCTCCTAAGAAAATTATGTCTATGTTACACTGAAAATTTTTATTTGTCACAAAGCATTTTGGAATATGCACATTTAAGTTTTCATTTTGTCACACAAGCAAAACTAATAGAATTTTGTGTTGCTGTATTTATATTAATAGTTGTAAGCCATTTTATGCCACAACAATAAGTAAATGCATTGTATAAATGAAAAATGGTTAGATTTTATTTCTCATAGTATACGTGCTTGGAGATGAAATGGAGAGGCTTAACTGTGGAGACCCAAAATTATGAGCCTATTTCCAAAGGTCAGAAAGTTGAAATTACAAGGTTTTGGGACTTCTACCTCAAACAAAGGCCCCACCTAGACTTTAATTCAGAGAATCTGCTCTTTCAAGGTAACTGGTAAGAGGTGTGGCTAATTGCCAGACCTTGTGCTCCAGGAACAAAGAAGTAGACTGTTCCTACCTCAAAACAAAATTCTAAGAATCTAACTAAGTTCCAGTTCTCTTTATGGAGATAACTTGGGATTCCAACCAGGGAGAGGTTTGGCAGTGTTTTTACTTGTGTTTTGCTTGTTCAGTCCAGATAAAGTGTACTTTATCAGTAGTTAAGATAATGGCATTTCCTTGCCCAAAGTCTAGTTGTGCCAAGAAGAAAACAAACTGCAAGTGAAGTGTCTTTGGTGCTCATCACTCTCTCTGAAATAGATGGATGCTTTCAGGAGCAATCCTGTCTCACACTAACAGAATCCTAAATTATTTAAGTGCTATGTTCTACAGATTGTTGAAGTAGTTGAAGGTTACATATATATGCAGAACCCAATCTCTATGTATCTACAGTTACCCTGATACCAAAACCACACAAAGACTCAACCAAGAAAGAGAATTACAGGCCAATCTCACTCATGAACATCAACGCAAAAATCCTCAACAAAATACTGGTAAACGGAATCCAAGAACACATTAGAAAAATTATCCATTATGATCAAGTAGGCTTCATTCCAGAGATGCAGGGCTGGTTCAACATATGAAAATCTATCAATGTAATCCATCATATAAATAAACTGAAAGAAAAAAAAAACATATGATCGTTTCATTAGATGCTGAAAAAGCATTTGACAAAATTCAACATCTCTTTGTGATAAAGGTCTTGGAGAGATTAGGGATACAAGGGTCATACCTAAATATAATAAAAGCTATTTACAACAAGCAGACAGCTAACATCAAATTAAACGGAGAGAAACTGTTATGGTATTGGTCCCTTTAAGAGACAAGCCACGCCCACTCCCTCCCCATCTGCTGAGGCAGGCTGATCTTCAGCTTCCTGCCTGAGTTCGCTCTCTTTTCCATCTTCCTCTTGGAGAGGCAGCTTCGCTTCTGCCTCTCTCCCCACTTCTCTGCTTCCCCCCTTTTCTGTCTCTTTCTCCTCTTCTCTCTCTCTCTCTCTCTCTCTCTCTCTGTCCTCCCTTTACCTTCCTCCTCCATAACCCCCTGAATAAACATTCAACCTCACCCTGCATGTCATGTCTATCCATGTTTCTGTCTTCTGCCTGCCCGCCATGTGTCTTCCTGCCTGGGACCAGCCATTGCTCTGAGACCAGCCATCTCTGCCTGGGACTGGCTGCTCCCAGAGCCTGCTGCCTGCAACCACATGGCCCGCTACCACCATTTGGGACTTACAGCATTTCTGCTGCCTACTGCCTCGGGGATCTTGCAGTATTTTTTAAAAAAGAAAAACATTTTGGTGCCGAAACCCGGGAATGATTCGCCCACCCCAGACTTCCACCCAGGGCCAGAGTTTCGGCTTTAGGCACCGTCCGGGATTCTGAGCTCCCTCCTGGGGCAGAATCAGGACTTGAGGACCTTCTCTACAACAACCCATGTGTTCCATCTACCTGGATGCAGCTCCTCCAAACAACAAATCTGCTAACCATGAGTGATTCAATTAGGCTTGCCTCCTGTGCTAAGCCCGTGCCTGGGATGGCGTGTCCTTGGCCAGCCCCTCAGCTCACTCGCACCTGGAGGCCCTGGGTCTCCAGTTCCCTTTTCTCTCTCTGGGGTTTGGTGCCCCCAGTGGGGTTTGGTACCCCAATTCTCTCTCCAGGGTTTGGTGCCCCCAGCGGGGTTTGGTGCCCCAATTCTATGTTGCTTGGTGCAGCACGCTGTTTGGTGCAGCGGCCTGACCTTGGCTAAATCCCTCTTCCGTCGGAGGCTAGAGTGGGTTCAGCCAGGTCATAGCACTCCCCCCTATGAAATCGGATGCATTTTTATAGGGCTTGTGAGTGTTCGTGCCATCTACATCTCGCCTTAATGGGAAGCCGTTCTCTTTGTAGGCTTGAGGTGCCACGGTCTTTGCGAGTGTTTTCACGGTCTTAACCATGGGAGCCAAGCCATCCAGACCTACTACTCCGGCCTCATGCTTTAAATGCCTCACACTTATCAGTCTCTGTAAATGGCCAGATTTTCGGTTCCAGCCTTTTGCCCCTCCCCTCTGTGGCTTTTGTTATGGCATGGCGGGCTTTCCAACTGAGCAGACTACACGTGGCAGTCGCCATCTTGGCTGAGAGCCAGATGGGTCAGGTGACCTTTTTGCCATCTTGGCTGAGAGCCAGATCACGTGACCACACTCTCCCGGTTTTACCCTGCCTTCTCACCTGGTTTTCATTAAAATTCTCATGCTAACTCTGTTAAATATGTTTTGAGCAATGGCAAATGTCTCTGATAGGGCCCGTCAGAGGCGTCCACGTTGCTCAATTCTTGTTCACTCTCTCAATGCATAATAATTGTTTATTACATCTCATTTCAGACTACAAAACATGAGTCTTATATTTTATGTCTAAAACTTCTGTTTTCACAAACCCAAGGAGTTCTCGTGAGTTCCAGGGAGCCGAATTAAAGAATCCACCTTAAACAGGGACACCAGATATTCCCATGCCACAGACATCAGTCAGAAGCAAAGAGACCAGCTATGCCAGGATGTTCCCAGCACACAGCCTTCTTCAGCCCCCCCCCAAAGACGACGCCCACAAATCAGCAGGAAGCAGTTTTGAGAATTCGCCGCCCTAACTCCTTCAAACTGTGGTGTCTAATCTGATTTTTATTATAAGGAAGACCTGGAAATGTTATGGTTTTGGTCTTTTTAAGAGATCTAATCTGCTTTTTATTATAAGGAAGACCTGGGAATGTTATGGTATTGGTCCCTTTAAGAAACAAGCCACGCCCACTCCCTCCCCATCTGCTGAGGCAGGCTGATCTTCAGCTTCCGGCCTGAGTTCGCTCTTTTCCATCTTCCTCTCGGAGAGGCAGCTTCGCTTCTGCCTCTCTCCCCACTTCTCTGCTTCCCTCCTTCTCTGTCTCTTTCTCCTCTTCTCTCTCTCTCTCTCTCTCTGTCCCCCCCTTTACCTTCCTCCTCCATAACCCCCTGAATAAACATTCAACCTCACCCTGCATGTCATGTCTATCCATGTTTCTGTCTTCTGCCTGCCCGCCATGTGTCTCCCTGCCTGGGACCAGCCATTGCTCTGAGACCAGCCATCTCTGCCTGGGACTGGCTGCTCCGAGGGTCCGCTGTCTGCTGCCACATGGCCCACCACCCACCACCACTACTCAGGCCACCGCTCTGGGACCCACAGCCATTTCTGCCTGGGACTGGCTGCTCCCAGAGCCTGCTGCCTGCCACCACATGGCCCGCTACCACCATTTGGGACTTACAGCATTTCTGCTGCCTACTGCCTCGGGGATCTTGCATTATTTTTTAAAAAAGAACAACAGAAACTCAAGCCATCCCACTAAAATCAGGAACATGACAAGACTGTCCACTCTCTCCATACCTCTTCAATATAGTGCTTGAAGTTCTAGCAATAAGACAACATAAAGGGATCAAGGGGATTCGAATTGGAAAGGAAGAAGTTAAACTTTCATTATTTGCAGATGATATGATAGTGTATATAAGCGACCCCAAAAACTCCACCAAAGAACTCCTATAGCTGATAAACACCTTTAGTAACGTGGCAGGATACAAGATCAACTCCAAAAAATCAGTCGTCCTCTTATACACAAAGGATAAAGAAGCAGAGAGGGAAATCAGAGAAATATCACCTTTCACCATAGCCACAAATAACATAAAATATCTTGGGGTAACTCTAACCAAGAAAGTGAAAGATCTATTTGATAAGAACTTTAAGTCTTTGAAGAAAGAAATTGAAGAAGATACCAGAAAATGGAAGGATCTCCCTTGCTCTTGGGTTGGGAGGACCAACATAGTCAAAATGGCAATTCTACCAAAGGCAATTTATAGACTCAATGCAATCCCCATCAAGGTCCCATGAAAATTCTTCACAGATCTTGAGAGGACAATAATCAACTTTTTATGGAAAAACAGAACAACAACAACAACAATAAGAAAAAAAAACAGGATAGTCAAAAAAATCTTATAAAATAGAGGAACTTCTGGAGGCATTACCATCCCTGACTTCAAACTCTATTACAGAGCTACAGTATTGAAAACAGCTTGGTATTGGCATAAAAACGGAGAAGCTGACCAATGGAATCGAATAGAAGACCCAGATTTTAACCCCCAATCTTATGAACACCTGATTTTTGATAAAGGAGCTAAAAGACAAGCCTATTTTATAAGACTACAAGTTTAGATTCCATGACAATCAACCAAATAAATGAAAAACAAAAAGTAAGTGTAGTTTCCCCTAATGTGTAGAAAGTACACAGTGAAAAGTAGACAAAGGGATAATTTCATGTAAGAAAATTAATGCTGTGGTTGAGTATGATGGAAAAGGCTAATTTCACCCTGGTGCTAGGAAATTTGAAATCCAATATTCATATCTTTGTTTTTTGCTGTTTTGTGTGAATGTATGTTTTGTCTGTGTGTTTTATTTGTGCATTCATGTCTGGTTCCAGAAAAGACCAGAGAACGGTGTTTGTTTCTCTGGACGTGAAGTTACAGACAATTGTGCATAATCATGTGTATGCTGGGACTTGAACACAAATCATTTGTGAGAACAGCTATACCACTGAGCTACCTCTACAGCCTTGACTGGTATCCTTATTAAGTAAGCTCACTTTGCTATTATCTTCTATGATTATTTCTTAAATGCAAAGATTGTATGTTGTGGCACTAAGTTGGAGCTTAACACTATGTTGGGAATAACCCATGCACTAATTCCTTTTGAAGATGAGACAGAAAAGAAAAATAACAAAATATATATAGTTTATGAACCTATATTGGATTAACTAGGGAAACAGGAAGCTTGAAAATTCCCAAACTAAATTGATTCATATCACAAGACCTGTTCCAAATCCCTCTTCCTTCATGTGACAGCAGAGTTCATAAATCATGTCAATCTTCTGTAATCCTTTAGCAAAATGGAAAACTCCTACTAAAGAAAGTGTAGCTTGCACAAAAGAGTCAATTTCTCCTGCAAGATTTCAAAGTAACTGGGGAAGCTGATCAGAGAAAGAACAAAACTGAAAATTTTTAAATTTTAAAGAGAGGATTTTAGCCCAGACTTGGGATAATTGGGATGAGAAAAAAGCTCAAAATTGAAAAGTCCTACAAGTTTTCCTCAACCATGGATCTTCAGAAGGTTACACCTTAGAAGTGATCACTGTATCATTGCCCCACTCAAACTCAGCACTTTCCTTTTCTCTTTAGAAAAAGAAAGTGTCAGAGGCTATGGGAGTTGCAGCAAGTGACAACTGGTTTTCAGATGTCAACCCACCAGAGGATGGATTCACTGATGGAGGAGAATTCCATCTGGTAAAATCTTGTGGGATCCCCAATTCAGCGAACTTTTGCTCCTGTCTGTAATTTGATGTGGGTAAAAGCTGCTATGGTGTCACAATACCTCCATTGTAGTATGTAATCACATGTGTGAATATATGTAATCTCATGAGTGCATCTCAGTCCTATGGGTACATATATCTAAGGGGGATCAGGAAGATGACTTCTCATTAAACTGTGTAATTTTGATATATAGAAAATATATTAGGTTATGCTTCATAACTTTGTTTATTGTCTGATAAGGCCTGCAAGACATTTAAAGGCCTTCTTTCTTCCTTTTAACCAGACTAACACAGGAAAACAACAATTTCTTCCCCAGTATAAAAACAAACTCTATAAAATTAGCTCATTTTCACCTCAAAGCAAGTTCATACTATACTGGATATTTCTGTATATGAATCATATGTTAAAACATTTATAGATGTGCACAAAGTCAAAGCTGTAAATGTCTAACCAAGGTTATTAACGCAAAGAAACCTAAAAAAAATAAGGTCAATTATTTGCTTGCCAAGTCTGGATTTTAAGACCTGACTCTGTACAGATCTCTCTGCAGCTTGTCTCATTGGGTGCGGCGAACTCCCTGGCCAGCAGGAAAGAACAGCCACACGACGAGGATTCTTCTCAAATCACGCTTTATTGGAGCCTCTTGGTTGAAGGGAGAGCAGAAAGCAAGGGGCCCGGAGCTCTGAGCTATAGCTGCTTATATAGGGATTCTGCCTAGCAACCTTTGATACTTTGATACCTTAACTGCCTTTGCAGAGAACCACCAGCAGGAAAGAAAGCAGGGGAACATCCCTGTCAATTACAGACCACAAGGAAGTTCCCCTGCCGGTCAGGGGAAGTGTGGGCAGCTAGATCACAACAACTCATCCTGTTTTCTGGTGGAAGAACTGCAACCTTAATATGGAGTTATAAAGTGAGGCTGGGGCCAAATGCCATCTTATAATGGCAGCACTCAAATAGGCTCCCAGCAGTTCCCCCTTTCTGTTTTTCTTTGTAGGCCAGTGAGAAGGTCTTACTCCTGTTCAGGTCCTCACCTCATGATGCGAGGACCGATCAAAGGAGGCCTAAAATTCCTGGTACTCCTTCTCCCGTGCAATGGAATAAACTCCTGGGAGGTGCAAAGGCAGTACTTCAGAGTAAAAATGCATACCTTCCTCAGTGCAATGGAGAATTTCTCCCTGAGAGTGCAAAGGCTATGCGAGGAACAAACCTACTGGCCTTTTAGGACAGATAACCATACTTGGGGTGAAACGCCATTCTCCAAAGCAGCTAACGCTCTAGAACCACAACCTTTTCTCAAGATGCCTGAGCCTGAAGGTGACAAATTAACCATAGGCACAGCACCCACTCTCCTATGCAGCATGCAAAAAACATCCCCACCCCCACCCAATCCTTAAACAGGGAGAAGGCAGAGGAGATCCAGGAAGATATTTCTTCTGCCATGCTGGTATCCATGCGTGTCACTATCGCCACCCGCAACTTTTCCAATTGTTGTTCGAATTCACCAGACCAATTACCTAAAAGACAGCTAGACAATTCTTTAAACTTCTCATATCACACACAGCCCCAGATACTTCCATTCACAGCCAAGCTGAGTCAATTGCCACAACTGTGGCTGTGCTTGCGGCAGTAGCAAGGGCAGTCAGAACTGGTAGCAGAGGGGCTAGCACAGAGGAGAGGAAGGGGAGGCAATCTTGCTTTCCCCTCCCTGTCTTTCCTCTGCCTGCTCCTGTCATTAGGAGTGGCTTTTTTATTTATTCCTGTCAGCTGAGTGCATGGAAGACACCTTCTCCCTCGTGCACCTCTTTAGCTTCCCTAGCAACCCAGCTGATCCTGCTTCTGCTCTGAAAGGGCCCGCTTAAACCATGTTTTAGGGAATTTGGGCGTTGTCAATCTCTCTGGCTATTTCCTGCTGAGCGGGGTCATTGCGTTCTTACTGTCATTTTCCAGTCGTCTGGACCTGGGCCTAAGTGTGGAGGTCTGGCTACGAGGAGCAGCCCACCAGTTGCCCTGGGCTGGGACAGAGGTTCAGGCCAACAGATCTTATCGTGTGCTGCGCTTCTGTGCCCTGAAACAAGTCCCGGTGTTTGCAGCTTCACAGACCCTCAGTGCTGCTTGGCCGTGGAGCCACCTAGAGCTCCTTGGCCTTGGAGCCGCAGCTGCTCACACTCCACTGCAAACTCCGGAGGCCTCGGTAACTTGAACCAAATGAATATCACTCCCTTCCTTAGCAAAAGATTGCCGGAGGCTGAGAACCAAGGTGCAATGGTATCACACTCCTCCAGGAACCTCTCTAAAGTGCTCCTTTTTATAGAACGAAACAGCTCATTGAGAGCCAAAAATATTGGGTGCAAAGATGAAGCGCCCATTTGACAACCCGTTTGACAACCCGTTTGACTTTTAAGACCCGTTTGACGTTTACAACCCGTCCTGTTTTGACATTTCGCCCTGTCCACTGTGGTAGCGGCTCTACTACCCTACCCCACTCTCCCTTCTTCTACTTCTTCTACCGGTGAGAGCGGAAAACCCACTTTTGTCGTGGATCCCCAGCCTTAACTGGAGACTGTCTTGAGTTTCCTTTTTTAGGTATACCTTTTATCTTTTTATCCTTTTCCTTTTTACTATCCTTTTTTATCTTTATTCTTTTCAGTCTAGACCTGCCTAAGTCCCCCCCCTTTTAAATCAGACACTGATAGGCTGTCCTGGTGTGCTTGCAGTGCCCTCCTCCTTTTCCAGTGCAACCAAAAGCAGCACAGAAAAACGACAATGACGAGGGCTACAAAGATCAAGCAAAATACCTCAGGTGCAACCCCAGCAATCATCATACTTGGGAGACTCACTGACGTCGCCGCTCCACGTGTTGAGTTCTGAATCCTATTTGACCCCTCACTCAGTACCAAAGCTTGTCCCAGTGTCCCAGGATTTCGGCACCAGTTGCTGCGAACTCCCTGGCCAGCAGGAAAGAACAGCCACACGACGAGGATTCTTCTCAAATCACGCTTTATTGGAGCCTCTTGGTTGAAGGGAGAGCAGAAAGCAAGGGGCCCGGAGCTCTGAGCTATAGCTGCTTATATAGGGATTCTGCCTAGCAACCTTTGATACTTTGATACCTTAACTGCCTTTCTGGAGAACCACCAGCAGGAAAGAAAGCAGGGGAACATCCCTGTCAATTACAGACCACAAGGAAGTTCCCCTGCCGGTCAGGGGAAGTGTGGGCAGCTAGATCACAACAACTCATCCTGTTTTCTGGTGGAAGAACTGCAACCTTAATATGGAGTTATCAAGTGAGGCTGGGGCCAAATGCCATCTTATAATGGCAGCACTCAAATCGGCTCCCAGCAATTGGGCACTGTGTCTCCAAGCCTCTGGTCACAGTCTCACACCTGGAACCTTGAAACCTCATGTTGCTATGTTAAATGGCTTGGCCCCTTAAAGTTTACCCATGGAATGTGCTATGACCGGTGAGATGTAACTCTTATAACTTTCTTTTTGCATTAAGCCTCCTGTAAAAAAATGTATTTAAGCTAGACCAACAGAGAAGCAAGCAAGAGCTAGAACTAAAAGAATTGGAACAGAGAATTGGGACTAAAGAGAATTAGAGAATAATGAGGAGAATAACCTTCAGATCATGTGTGAAGTTACAGATATTTTTCACTCCTCACTCCTGAGAAGTCTTCTCTGAGTTACCCTAGATAATACTTGGGAATTAACTTTTAGGCCACTAAAGAAAGGGAGCATTTTTGACAAAGAAAGACTTACTAGAAATTCTGTAACCTTTTAAGTAAAATCCAGATGATTGAAAAGGTTAAAAAAAAAGCCAAACATTAATTAGGAATAAAGTGATAAGCAAAATGAAGAAAAGGAACTGGGGAAAGGTCTTATATGTGAAAGGATTCCTACACAGCAGGAAATAAGAAGATAGAGTCCTCAGTATCCATGAACAAAGCAGGGAAACAGAGATGGGCTGGTCCCAGCAGCAAACAGACAACCAATCTAGCTGGGTAAGTGATCTCCAGGTTCAAGAGACTGCATCTCAAAAAATGATGTGTAGTGACTGAACAAGATACCTGGCATTGACTTGTGTCCCCTGCATGCAGTTGTACATGTGACTGAACACCTGAAAAGACACAGAAGAACATGCACACTGATACACAGAGAAAAAATAGACTGAAGAAAATATATGCAATAGCTTAAGGTTCATCATTTAAAATGAATTCAGGAATGGTAAAAATGAGTATGTAATTCAGTAGAAATTTTTGAATTCAAACAATCATATATAATTTTAGAACTATAAAAATATAACTTTATAAGCATAAATCTTTCAGGAGGTTTTAACAGACAATTCACAAGTCATGTTATTCATATATTAAAGATTAAAAACCAACTTCCTAAGACTTGATAAGGTTGGTACTCTGATCTCTCACAATGGATCATAATAATTGAAGACTTTAAGGAGGTCAATAAATTGGAAATAATTGCAGTTCTCTTGGAAGTTGAGTTATATGTGGAGCTTGAAGACATGACTGAACTATGGCATTCCTGGGATACTCTTTTGATGAATGAGTGGCTGGTGAGATGATGCAGCACTAAAAGGTACTTACCACCCATATGACAACCTGGATTTTATCCTTGGAGACTATTTGGAACCAGAAGTAGAGAACCAAGTACTATAAGTTATTCTCTGACTTCTACATGTGTGCTGCGTCATGTATGCTGATATGTACACCCACTTACAACTTGGCACACACAGAAAAACTGAGTACATGAAATTAACCAAGAAAGTTGCTTGTTTATTATATGACCATTGTTGTTATATGTTTGCTGTATGTGTATATTTTGGTGTTAATGCTAACAATGACTGTGTTATTGCTATTGACATCTTTTTCTTTTACTGTTTTTCTAATCTTTTTAGTTAAAGCTAAATCCTATAATACTGGAAAACTTGGTATTCATTAATACAGTAGCCAGCCCTGTCCACCCAAACTCAGTATTCTAATTGCTTGGGTTGATGATGAATACATGTTAATATTTATAATCTGGTGACCTTCCTGAGTAGCACTATGGCAGTTAATGACTCTGAGACCTGAGACTCCAGTGATTTGACCATGGCTCATATGCTCAGAGTTCTTTTTACCAGCCACATCCAGCAAATTGGCAACAAATAAAAACCCCAATTAGAAAATCATTGATTCGGCCTGTACTTCTCAGTGGCAAGCAGTGTCCTACCACCTGCTCCGATGTGTAATGCTGTCAGGGTTTTACTGGGAGCTGGGAGATGCAGTGTCTGGCAGGTGGGCCATTCTAGAAAGAGCTCTGCACAGCAGAAAGGCAGAATAAATCTGAGCAGTTTAGCCAGTCTTCTTTGCCACAATTAATGCATTCAATGAGGCAAATTACGATCTCCATACAAAGTAAGTGCATTGCCTCCACATTTAAACTCTCTAAATGTTACTTAATCTATGTCTTCTCATCTGCTCTTCGCTAAAGTCATCCCATAAATTGTGCCTATTTATTTAATTGCACAAAATAAATTTTGTACAGCTTCAGTATATAAAGAGGTTGTCTTTAAAAGTTTTAATTGAATGTAATTTTACACATAAAAAGGAATTATCTGTCTTTTTCTCACTTATCTAACTCTCTTCTGGTGTACCAATTTGATATTTATTTTCCTATTTTCAGAATTTCTACTGAAATATTAAAGCCATAGAGTAAGTGTATAAATATATGTTAGATATAATGGACCTCATCATTTTTACTTTTATTCATTCTCAAATAATTCTCACCATGGTAAGTTTGTGTATCTGATATACACATCTTAACTATAATAATTTTTCCGATTGTTGCTTTTAAAATATACATATTTCTGCTGTGCAACAATGGTTCATGCTTTTGATCCCAGCAGAGGCAGGTGGATATCTGTAATCTCAAAGTCAACCTGGTCTACAGAAGCTAGAGCTAGTTCCAGGACAGACTGCATTGCCTTGAAAAGCAAAAAAAAAAAAAAAAAAAAAAAAGAAAGAAAGAAAGAAAGAAACACAAACACTATATTTCCTTTATTATCTCCTTGATATATATTGTTTGGTACCGTTTGACTGTGTTGGAAGTTTGCTCCTTGCTGAACATAGATGTCACTGATTTTTAATTAACAAGATTTTCAAAATGATCTAGGATATAGAAACGTAGAAACAACACACTTCTTGTCCAATTGCATCCGTCAACAGCCCAGGCTGCATTCTGTACTGAATGGCATTGCTTCTCCCAGAGTGACCTCTATGACAGCACTGCCTTAGCCAGTTTCCCTTATTATTCTCCCAAACATCCTTATAGACCAATGTAGAATAACAGCACCCTCTGCTTCTCAACACCTTCAGTGTTCTAGTTCACACTTTCTAGTGAATTACATCTAAAAAATAAAATAAAATAAAAGTTTCCAATAAAATGTCACTACAAGAATTATCTTCATGACCTAAAATTATACTCTAAATATACAACATTGGACCTTGTTATTTGGCCATGAAATATTTTATAGATTCTTGAAAGGAACTCTTTCATATTTCTGTCTCTTATCAAAGGATTACCATACAAATCAAAATATGAATCTAATAAAATCCCTCAATAAAAAATGATTTCCCAAGTAATAATCACATGACTTATGCTGGCACAGCTTATCATGAATATGAACATTAAGCAATGTATGGAAGGGCAAGAGAAAAGTCCCAGCTGGTGTAAACACTCCTGCTGAGTCTGATGACCTGGAGAGAGTCTGGTTTGTGGTCCTCTGAAATCCACATACTCACTTGAATCTGGCACACACATTCCCATAAGCACAAAATGCCCCATACACAAATAAATAAATACAATCTAAATGCATGGGGAAAGTTTTATGAGCAAAATGAATACTTTTATATTTTAATAACTTGGTGAACTTTGTTTACTTATGCACGCATACTGTTCTTCTACGTGTGTCTTTGTTAGTGTGTGCTTATATGTGGTGTGCTGCCCATACAGAGCCCCAAATAAGGATGTGGATCCCTAGACCTGAGCTACAGGGTTTTGCAAGATGCCTAAGTTGTTAATGGATGCTGCGACCAGAACTCTGCTGAGTCGTCTTTCCAGACCCCACATTCCAATATTTATCTCTTTGCTAGACATAAACTGACAGAGTTGATAGAAATTTTATAAAATATCTTCCTGTAATTTTGTGTCTGTATTGTCTCTTTACTTGATAGAGCTATATTTTTCAATAAACTAATATATAACTAGGCAATATGTGGTGGTGACTATAAAAAAATTTAAATCAGTCTAATCGTTTCAGAAGCTTACACCATTTGTCAAGGAATATTGTTCAGGGTTTTCTGAAAGCAGAAGGTACTGCATTTTACTTTGCAGTTTAATTAATTATTCTTATTATTGTTGATGTGTGAGTGTGTGTGTGTGTGTGTGTGTGTGTGTGTGTGTGTACAGACACACATGCCAGCACATGCAGAGTAAAAAGAGAGATTTGAGGAGTCAATTATCTTCCTTAGCTGTGCAGGCTTATGTAGCAAACATTTACTCATTGATTAATCTCCCTGATCCAGGTACTACACTCTCTTCTTCAACTTGATAGATATGCCAAGTTTCTTTCAATAAATAATCAGCATTCTCTTCTTCTTCTTAAATGTAATTGAAGCAAATTATTTAATGTTGTCTTTGGTTTAAGGGCATATGCATACATGTATGTGTTTGGATACATATACATCTACTTTTTCATCTGAATAAAATTGTTTTCTTTATGAAACAATGTTTAGAATAATACAAAAGGTTTTTTCTTTAGTTATGCAAAATATCCTAACTACTTTTAAAATTATGCTAGGTATTTAAAAACAAGAGCATTTTTAACTCAGTATAAAATTAAATGTAAAGACCTTAATTTAAAAAGGGAACTTAAATAGCTATGTTTTAAATATAAAAATAGGAAAAAATCTCCATACATACAGAAAATTCCCTTGCAACATGATTATATAAAGTCCTGCTATCTTTCAGACCTGAAAGTGGACATTGTCTTGAAGTCTTTGGATCAAAAGGTCCCATATTTTGTTTTAATATAGGTGAGGTCCTAAGACCCAACAGCAATGAAAAGACTACAAATAAATTCTTTACCCTGGGTGTTACTGAAAAAAAAGAGGATTAAATACATACATTTCATTTCTTTTCTTTCTTCTAAAGCATAAGCTCCCTATTGTAATAGAATGAAGGTTTAGATTCTTTTTTTGGAGTATATTGCCAAACTCTTATCTAATGTACATTGATATTTAACAACTTTTTCTCATTCCTGTGAGGATTTTGCACTTTTAAAAATCAATTTCCCTTTCAATAGTCCTGAAGTTAGTTTGCCTACCCTATATTTTCTTTCCAGAAAAATAAATAAATGTATTTTTCCTCTGACTTTTTTTTGTTGTTCCTTCCTACCCCAAACATCCATTCTATTTATTTGCAGTCTCATTAATCCTTTACTAGTATGATCATGAAAATAATCTAGTTTTTCATCATCATGAAATGTATTTTTCAAGTGTGAACACTCAAGAATTAAAGTCAGGGACCAGTGCAAGCTAGAAGGTGCCTTAATCCCGGCCCTAAACTTCAAATATTTTCAAGAGAAGAGATAAGCTTAAAATGAGTTCTTCCCATAAAGGGAAAATAAGGAGAGAAAACAGCCTTATCCTTTGCAGTGAGGCAGATTTTCCACCCTTTTCCTCTCCTCTAATCATTTATACTAGATACAACAGATTGCATGGTACTTTGAAAGTATTGACAGTAGATATTTGTCTCAAATTAAGGGGTTGTTACTTAACATTTTACTCTCTAGTTCAGCAAAAGAAAGACTAAAAAGGTTAGAAGCTCTTTGAAACAATAGTGCCAAAGTACCTTCCTCATTTCATTTAAAGAAACACTTATATTTAATATAATAGTTTTAATACTTAAACTATTAATACTCACATGACCCTAAGAGTGCTTTCAGAAATGTCATTTATAGAAAACAGCAAAAGAGGTGTCCTCAATTTGCCAAGGGTCAAGGATTTGTTCAATAGTTAGACCTTTCCAAAGACCCTAGACATTGTGTTTCCTATTCCGATGACTAGAACTAAAAGTTAAAATTGATTCAATTCCATGAAGGAAGAAACTAACTCATAAAATTATATAGCTCAGAGGTCTTCATAGGTCACCTAACCAATCCCTTTTCCCAAAATATATCTAAAACCAAATATCTTGATTCCAGGAGCTGAAGTTTGAATACGTTTTTGCAGAACAAGTTAAACTTTCTACATAAATTCTAAAGTATAACTGAAGTTATATCTCAGTGAGTTAATTTTGCCAGAGAATAGTTTTAATAAACTGTTAGAACATGAAAAATTCTTGTTATTGTTTTACTTAATTTTTGTACCATAAAAATATATTAGGTAGTTTTCTACATACTATTTTCTGTTACAAGTTGCTCTAGTTGTTTTCTTCAATTTATTAATTTTAGCACATTAAAACCAACAATACGTGATTGGGCATAATTATTCATATCTGTACTCTAGAATTTTGAGTTTAGTGCAAGCTAAATATTAAGTTCTTGTCTCAGAGACAAATAATTTAGCCAAATAAAATAAAACGAATATTATTTATACATTGAATTCTATTTGAAATATAATCATCATTCCCTACTTCCTTTTACTTTCTTTATGTCTTTTCTAGAGTGGGATTCTCTATGCAGCCTTGGTTATACTAGAACACCCTTTGTAGACCAGGCTGACCTCGAATTCAAAGATCTGCATGCCTCTGTCTCCCGAGCGCTAGGATTAAAGGCATGTACCAAAATGCTGGGATATTAATTTCTTCACTTTTATTAAAACCATTCATTTGTAGTTGTGAAGAAATACCCAAGATAACCAATGCCACATAATCAGTAATTCCTACTTAGTTATAGCTCCATTATGAGATGCGATCTACTCTTACCTAACATTGTATTTCCTGTTGTAGAATATTACCATTAGGAAAAGCTCAATGCCCAGTGATTCTGTAACAAAGAAATTATAATTTCTCGTGCAAACTATTTGAAAATGCTGTTGCTACCAAACTTGATGCTAAGTGTAGAAGAAAAGAAGAACATAGTATAAGAGCACTGGAACCGTGATAAAATTCTCTATTCTAGCAAAACTCGTAAGATGTCCTTTGAATTTAAAACACCGACACTTTCTGTGATGTAGACTATGAATAAGAGTGCTTGTGGGGAAGTATGAGTACCTAAATTTAAACCCTCAGAACCCTCATAAAACGTTGGGCATGCCAATACATCCTAACACATGGAAAATCATGTGAACCTGCTGTCAGTCAGCCTACTTCCTAGAGTGCCAAGAGAAAACAAGAAGCTGAAGAAGAAATAGCAGCATAATCAAAGTATGCTGGACAGTAACAGACCTTGAGATGTTGGTTTAAAATAGAATTTATCAAATCCATATTCATTTTACATGAGAATGTGTATGGTTACAAAGAAAGAGAATTTATTTTTAAAGTCTTATAAAATATGTGGAAATTGTGTATGCCTGTGCATGTGAGACTTGAAGAGAATCACTGGTTTGAAGCCAATGTGAGCTGCTGTTAGGATGCTGTTTGAAAACAAACAAACAGAAAATGTTCATTAAATCAAGTTCACTCCTTGAACATCTGGGTTAACTTCATAGTATCAGAATTACTTTGAAGCAATGTTACCAGTTTGTGAACTGTCTCCTTGACAATGGCACCATTCTGTGATTAGAATGAATGTTGAGCTTCAAAAATGAATGCCATTGATTTCATTCTGCAAGATTGCATTGCAGTTGCCTGGATATGAATATTTAGAGACACTCATTTATGGAATGGCAAACCCCAAGATGAGTGGGAGATTCAGAACCTATGTCTTGATGTATTTACTTTCTTATTTGGTGTTGCATATTTTAACAAAACACCACAAACTGGAAAACTGTTCACCAAAGAAATTCTTTTTTTTTTTCTAGTTCCAGTGTCTGAGATTCCAAGTTCAAGGGCCAATTGCAGATTTAGTACCTGGGGTCTGTTCCCTTTCTGACTTTAGAGAGCAGATTCTCACTTTACCTTCACATTCTGGAATCTGTAAGAAAGATAGTTCTCAAGATAATTAGAATGTGGCAGCCCATTCATTAAGGATATAAGCACAAGGATAGTTTTACCTCCAGAGGTCCATGATGATGTTACTTTGAATGTGAGAATTCAGCACATGAATGTTTGGAGAAGGATAAATATTCACATCTTAGCGTATTAGGAAAGATATGAGAAATGGTGAATTTCTATGAGAAATACCTGGGAGATTAAATAAATTGAAGCTACAAATTAATCCTCTTACTGAGACATGAAATAGCATAATTTACTTAAGTGAATTTAGTGCAGACTAATCACATTAGACTACAACTGTTTTAATAATGGTGCTTATTAAGTAAAATTATTCCTTTGAATAAGGTTTCTAACCTTTCTCTTTGCTTGATTTTTTATTTTATAAATAGAGACCACATCCATTTAACATTATATTTCTCAGCCTTTAGGAAAAGATTAGGAATCGTATGCTTGTAAAATTTTCAGCATCATTTCCTCTTTACCTATGGGAAGTATTTAGAATGACATTATGGAAAATGAACAAAAAAATACTCTATGTAATGAGATATGAGTTTCTAAAAGGTTGTTTCAAACCCCATATGTGTCTACTCAATTGAAATATTTGCTTTAAAATAAAAATTCAAAATAAGCTGAATAATGCTTTTCTAAATTATTTAAGCATTGGATATCCAAATTTATGCAAATTTCTCTCTATTCTTGAATGCAACATGACATAAAAGTCCCCCAGTGTTCCCAAAAAAATACTAGAACAGAAGAGTAGACTGTAAATAATAGAATCCATACTTATTTCATTTTCAGAATATTTAATTAATCACTAATATAATGGTAACTTTAACAATATTCTATCAACTGCAGTTTGTCTAAATATCTCAGGACACCTGTGAATGAGTTCTGAGGAAAAATCTTATTATATAATTCTTACTGTTTTCCCACAATTTTGACAATAACAAGGATATTATATCCTACCTGGTAATGATGAGGTAAACTTGTATGTAAATAACTTAGAGAATATAGTCAATGCATTTAATTTTCAGTAAACAACAGCTATGGATTTTTTTACTGTGAAACATATTAAGAATTAGAAAGCATAAACGCCAAAATGTTCAATTTAAAAAGATTATTTAATTCTATAAGCAGTCCAGGCCATAGATAATTTTGAGCCAACAAGATATGGAGATCAGACATATTCTTAAATTCTTGGCAAAATCAGTAGTGAAGATAGCAAATATTGTTAAACCCTAAAGCAGAGAGGAAATTCTAAATGATGAAATTTCTTTAAATGTTGTTAGATTTTCATTAGAACTAAAGGTTTGTATAGAAATTCAGTTTTAGTTACTAGTATTAGCGTACAAACATGGGACTGCATAAAATCCATGCTTAACCTGAGGGGTTGGAAAGGAATTCTAGACACACACACATACACACACACACAACAAAGTTAAGATTTTCTTGTATGGACTTTTTGAGAAGCAAACAGAGGCACAATTCATTTAAGAGAAGGTTTCCTGACTCAGCCATAGCCTTAAAAACCACGTAGTTTCAAAACCGCAGCTTCCTGGGATATGCTGCAAGCACGAACTCTGGCTCTTTGAGGAGGCTGAGCCTTTAAATGATATTTTTGAGCAGAGAGATACAACTTGTTTAATTAATGTCAACATACATCTGCTGTGTGCCTGAAAACTGGTGTTTTGAACATGGCATGCGTTAAACAGACCTCTGTACCACCATGTTGGACTGGGCAGAGACAAAAGGCAAAGCAGCCTTAGAAGCACTTCCGTTCAAAAAGAATTACAGATATGCGATAAAGACAAATCCAGATAGAAAAAAAAAAAACCTCTAAAGGAGTCACAGTGTTGGATAAATATACGTAGGCTTGGGAGAGAGAAGTAAAAGAGTATAGAGAGTTATAAAAAGAAATAAATGATTTTAAAAACAAAAAAGTCTTCAAAGAGACAGAGTATAGGCAGTCATAGATTAAATGAGTAAAAAAATATTAAAAAGTAATAGAGTAAAAACAAATAAACCATGTAAAGATGAGATATACACAGAGTCTGGATTATGTATATTATTGTGTTTTCTTTGAATTTTTGGAACTAAGGCTATGTTGCTTTGGAAAAGGGGGTATTCTTTTGTTTCCACAGTAGATGAGAACCTGTGGAATCCTTCCAAACTAATGTGGCTTGATAGCCCAAGACCGTACCTGAAAGTTTGTGGTAAACACCCCCCAAAATTACTTTGCCCAATAAACATGAGGAAGTAGTTTGGAGAGAAATAAGCCCAAATTCTCATAAATTGTTTAGAAATGTTTATGTACATTCAAGGATGATATGCTATTGAGATGGATACTTTGCATTGACATGGATTTTGTCTTATTGATACAAATTTAAGGTAAATTTTGTTTTATATATATATATGTACATATATATTTCTGCATTTGATTAAGATATCGTATTGGTACAGCTCATTTAAAAATATAACGAATAATTAAAATACAGGTTAATATATAATCATCCATAATAGTCAAGTTTGTAGTCATGTTAATTGGATATATAGAGATTTATTTCTATATATTTATTTCTAATAAATCTCTATATATTTATTTCTAAATATTTAGCTGAAATAAATCTCTATATATTTAGTATAGAGATTTATTTCAGCTAAATAGGTATTCTTCAAATCTTTCACGGGCATTCAGAATATGACATTTTCAAAAGAAGAAACACAAATGATCAATAAATATTCTTAAAATCACTCAGCATTCTTAGACATCAGGGAAATTCAAATCAAGACTCATCCCATCCAATTTCAAAATGACAATCATTAAGAAAGCAATAATAAATGTTGGTGAAGACAAAGAGAAAGGAAAGCTTCTGTCACTGCTGGTAGGGTTGTAAACTGGTACAACCACCATAAAAATTAATAAGGAAGTTTATAAAAAGCAATAAAATAAAAGATAAATATGATCAGAATTATCACATCTAGTGATATACTTAAAGAGTTCTTCTAAGTGTTGTCACAGAAAGTGTTACACATTTGCCTTTAGTAATGTGCTATTTTCAATAACAAAGAAAGTAAGCCTTTCTGGCACTTCATCAATAAAAGAATAGGCAAAAAAACATTGGGTACATATACACAAGGTAGTTTTATTGGGCCACTAAGAAAAAATAAATTATACTATTTGCATAAAAAGAATGGAAGTAAAAATTATGTTAGATGAATTTTCCCAGACACAGAAAAAAATACTAAATGTTGTCTCTTATTCAGACCCAAGACTTCGTATGAGAAGAATAGTAGTAAATTTTAGCCATGTTAGTAGAAAGGAGAATATGAAGGGAAAATGGGGCACTTGAAGGGAAATTTTTGAAGTAAATTTTAATATCTGGGACATAAAAAGAAGAAGAGAGGAAGAGTGGCTGCTAGAGAAAAGGAAACCAGAAATAATTTGTGTCAGTGTGGTGGTTTGAAAGAGAATGAATCACAAAGGGAATGACACTATTAGGAGATTTGACTTTATTGAAATAGATATGCTCTTGTTGAAGGAAGTATGTCACTATGGATAAGGGGGCTTTAAGGCCTCATATATGCTCAAGTTTCACTCGGTGTGACGATCAGATCACTCCTTGTTGCCTGCAAGATGAAAGACTTTCAGCTACTTCTCCAACACCATGTCTGCATATGTTCACCACCATGAGGATAATGGACTGAACCTCTGAACTGTAAGTCAATCACCTCAATTAGATGCTTTCATTTATACGAGTTGCCGTGGTCACGGTGTCGCTTCACAGCAACGGAAACCCAAATAAAACAGATGGGCTTTATGGAGTGAGGTAGGTGAGTTACGCCAAAAGACAAAATATGTAAAAGAATTTATGCTGTTCCTATTGTTTTATATTATATATATATATATATATATAAACAATAAAACATAAAACAAAAAATATGATGGAATAATATCTCATATTAAATTTAAACATGTTTTTACTAAAAGAGATATTTATTACTGGTTAACATTATTGCTCTTCTGAAGGGAGAGAGATTTAAATAATGGAAGACAATGGTTGCAAACCATAGTCCTTTTATGCTAACTTTAGATTTGCCTAATTATTGACACAACTCTTCATAACTTCAAAAGATATTAACAGTGATCATTCCACTAATATAAATCAACATAGTAACTGTAAAATTAGAGGTGAGTTATACATCTTATCTGGACAAAAACTATGAAAAGAACTGAAAAGAACTTTGACAATAACCTTGGAACAGAATTGATGAGGGAAAGACAAAGAGGGAATGTCTGTGTTGCAATATGATTATGATAAGCATTCTTTAAGTGGCTTTTAATATATATCTCTCTATCTTAAAATATATCATGTGTTTTTTCACTGTATGTCCTTTGCATGTATGTATACAAGTATACCACAGGCATGTGTTGCATGCAGAGGACAAGAAAGGTTATTCAATTCTCTGAAATTGAATTGCAGACAGTTGTGAGCTTCTATAAGGGTGCTGGGAACTCAATCATATTTGAGACCTCTGCAAGACCAAGCTCTTAATCCATGAGCCCTTTACTGTAGACCCCAATTATTCTTGCTTAAATTGTTGTTTTGTTTTGGAAGTAGGGGGCATGCTAAGGCATGAGTGTGGATATCTGAGGGAAACTTGATGAAAACAGTTCTCTTCTCCTAAGATCACATAGGTTCTGAGGAACTAATTCAGGTACTCAGGTGCATTTTATCATCTGATCCATCATGCTAGTGTTGATCAAAGTATTTTAATTATATAGATGAAGAATAATTAAAGAGAAAAAAGTATGAAAAAAATTTAAAAGGCAAAGATAAAGACTGAATAATTTATATAAAATGTCGCAGGAACAATATAAGAAAATGGTGCATAGCCTCTTACTAAATACTCCATTATAATTTTTATAATGTTTTTCTGTACAGAATAATAGATAAGTTGTTTTTTTCTTAAAAAGTTAAGATAAAAGGTATCTTTAGAAAAATAACATGAAACAAAGTTATTAGTGAATATACTAATAAAAGAAGAGCCTTGGGAAATATTCACAAGGAAATGGATAATTGCCTGATTCGTTTCCAGAAATCTCAAAGCAATGTTGAAATGACACTAAATTAACAGAAAAATTTATTTGTCCATCAGAACAAATGGAATAGAAAGTGAAAACACATTATGTTCTCCTTAACTCAAAAAAGTACATTATCACAATGAACAATTATGTTAAAATTAATCTTTTATAAAATCTGATTTAATATAAAATATAATAGGAGCCCAAATTCAGTCAGAGTCAAACAAAGATAATTTTACTTGGTTCTTTCACAAAAACAATTATTAAAAAAAATAAAGTTTCTATACTCAGTAACAGGCAAAATTTATAGCAGAAAGTCTGATTAATTTGCCTTCTATCATCAATACCTGTGGTTTAAGCCACTCAGCATAGGTGTCTGAAATCCCATTGACTGTTATATTGCAATTTTAATTAAGACTGATATTTTTAACTTAAAAAATCAAAGTGAAATAACTTTCCTTTGGACTTTTTTTTTAAGTAGCAGGTAAAAGAAAATAAAGGAAGAAGTGAAAAACTACAAGTTTGAGTAGAATTTGATACCAGAAAAATTAACATTTGAAATTTTAAAAACAAATTAGCTCTAGTCTTTTACAAACAAAATATAAATTTCATGCTATTTCAGAAGTTCCCTACAAGGAATAAAAATTTTTGCAAGAGTATTAGGAAGCCTGAGGGTGCATCTATTAAATCATTTGTGATTTCAGCAAGCACAATACCCTACATGTGGTCCATCAATTTTCAAATATGGAATTAATTAAAATTTAAAGTCTCTTTTTATGAGTAAAATAATAACTGAAGAATCTGTAACTACATGATTGGAAAGATTACTCTTTTCCCTGACAATCACCAGTTGGAAAATAGAACACCCAGTTGAAATGTAGGCCCAAGGAGGTTACTAAAGTTCTTCTAAAATCCATAATTCTCAACACTATTCAGTTTTTATTCTGTTCTTCTATTGTAAGAGAAATATGTCTTCATCTGCAGCTTCTGACCTGACTTTCCTCAGTAATAAATTGTTATCAGGACTTGTAGCTAAATAAACCCCTTCTATCAGAGTTGTTTTAATTTAAACAATATTTTCTTTCTTTCTTTCTTTCTTTCTTTCTTTCTTTCTTTCTTTCTTTCTTTCTTTCTTTCTTCCTTCCTTCCTTCCTTCCTTCCTTCCTTCCATTCATTCATTCATTCTTTCTTTCTGTTTTGTTTTATTATGTTTGTGGTTTTTGTTTTTCAACACAGGGTTTCTCTGTGTAGCTTTGGAACCTGTTCTGTTACTTGCTCTGTAGCCCAGGCTGGCCTCAATGCATAGAGTTCCACCTTCTTCTGCCTTCTAGGTGCTTGGATTAAAGGTCTGCCCCACCATACCGCCTAGCTAGTCCAAGAATTCTATCACTGCAAATGAAAACAAAGTATGAAAAAAAAAATGGGACATTGGCAGGGGGGATATTGCTGTGACTAACCTGGCCATTTTATTTCAGAGGGAATACTGTGCAAGCATCTGAAACTCTGGGAGGAAAAGCTGTTCAGTCCTCAAAACTTAGTAAACCATTCTATGGGAATTTGGATGATGATTGTGAAAGGAATGAGACAATGGAGGTCTGTCTATTGAGATCTCGAAAGAAAGTGAAGTGATGTGTGATGACCTTCTGTTATATGTGTTGCTTTTATTGGTTGATAAATAAAACTGTTTTTGCCAGTGGTTTAGAAGAGTAAAGCTAGGCAGGAAATCCAAACAGAGATATGGATTAAGAGTAGGCAAAGTCAGCCCAAAGTGCAATCAAGGTTCCCTGCCCTGTGGGAAGTCCAAGGACCACCCAACTCCATCCAGGTCTAGTAAGGTGAGCATCCAAACTGCCTCGGCTCCCACAAAACCAGTACATGCAGTAGTATCAAAAACCCATTGCCATTGTTCTTGAGTTCTCAGTAGTCCTCCTGACAAGGAGGGGGACTTGATTGGGGGAGGGGGAGGGAAATGGGAGGAGGCGGTGGGGAAGAGACAGAAATCTTTAATAAATGAATAAAAAAATAAACTGAAAGGAAAAAAAAAGGATTAGGCAAAGTCAAAAAGATGCCATGTAGCTGCTGATGGAGAAATAATAGTAAGCCAGAGCCTCATGGTCATATATAGATTAAATTAAATGGATTAATTTAAGATGTAAGAGTTAGGAATATTCCTGAGTCATTGGCAAACAATGTTAAAATTATTATAGTTTCTGTGTGATTATTTGGTTATTTGTAGCCAGGAAAGAAAGGCACAGTCTCTGTCTACAGTGATAATAATTATATATATATATATATATATATATATATATATATATATATATATATATATAGAGAGAGAGAGAGAGAGAGAGAGAGAGAGAGAGAGAGAGAGGGGGGGGGGAATTGATAATACATGGTTTTTTGTCACATGGATCTGAAGAATTATCTGTGATTAAGAGGATACTAGAGTCACTGAAGTAGAAGTTTTACTTTACAGTGAAAATTAACATTTGTAGGAAAGGCTGGAAAATTCACTGTGATTATTAGCAAGATACCAATGTCACTGAGGTGAAATCTTCTGTCAAGTATTTTTCAAGGTTAACTCTTCGGCCAAGACTTCATCTCAAGGTAGTAGCCAGACTTTTTAATGAATAAGTGTCTCCACATGATATTTACTTAGAAGGCATTAAGGTCTCAAAAAGCAGAAGAGGGTCAGCTTGGTGTGGAAATGTTGGAGTATCTGAAGAGAAGGAAGAAGCGAACACTGATGTAGCCTCAGTTACAGTGTAGACCCCAGAATATTGAAAACCAGGAATGTGGGTTGACTACCACGGAAAAAAGCAGCTGTGAAATAAAGCTGACCAGATTCTACAAAACAAACTATGTGTAGTATGTTCGCAGAGACAGGGAAGTGACACAGTCATGTCTGTTGGAGCCCAGAGAAGATTTTTTGAGTTCCAGATATTTGAAAATTGAGTAATTTAAACTGTTGGAGTTTGGTTTTGGTATTGATAAGATTGTAACTATATGCTGGCTCTTTACTTGAGTAAGAAGATATTTAACTTGTATTTTATAGGACCCCATATTTGAGACACTTTGGATGTTTCAGTCATGATAAGAGAAGCTTCCTTGTGCAGTAGATAGAAGCAAATCTGAAAATCAACAACTGGACAATGTTCAAAGTGAGAGACATCAAGAAATCGTGGAGTTGGCCTGGCTAGCTGCTTATGGAGGCATGCATGACAGGTTTTTCTGGTTAGAGTTTATAGCTCCTGGAGTGTTGTTTGCCTTTCAGAGGCCAGCACACTTCCCTGGGGCCACTTTGTGCTTCTCTGTATATTCCCTTAGTAGTCAAGAAAACAAGGAAGCTTGACAGGACAATTCATCTTAGACATTAATCTTGTGTACTATTGTACCTGTAAGTTACAGTTGCATTGATACTGACATTAGCAAATATATTCTGTTTCTGTTAAGGGTATAAGGAATCTCATTGTTCTCAATAAAATTGTCAAAGCCTCAGTCTTCCTGTGGACCATGGTTTAATTCCTTGAGACCATTCATGTAACCTTGGCCTGGTAACTAAGTATGATGTTTACAGAAGACCTTGAACAATTCAGTCTTAAATGAGAGGTCTCCACCAAAGCCCTCCCTTCAGGGTTCAAGGAAGTCTATAGAAAAGGAGGCAAAACTATTGTAAGAACCAGAGGGTATGGAGCTTGGCAAAAAAACAAGGCTTATTAAAGTCAATAAGACTGATAAACAAATGTTCTCACAGAGTATATAGAGAGACAATACCTCAATTACAAAAAGAAGCTAGACATTTAAAATGTTGAATCTTTTAAGAATGCTAGGTTTTATATACTTTTATATTGTGAAATAAACATGAAATCTTTGGGATAAATGAAAAAGGAAAAGCCATGTCTTAATAGTGATTTGTGTGTGTGTGTATGTCAAGTTGACATGGAATCAATTGAATTAGCAAGATATTGTTTTAGCTTCACAAAAGACATGGTAGTGATATTTCACTTGTATTTTAATAAATAAAATTTGCCTGAAGATTAGAGAGTAAAACAGCCCTACTAGCCAGGCTTACACCAGACAGTATTAACACACACCTTTAAATCCTGTGACCACAGTAGTTGCCCTAGAAACTGGTTTGTGCATACCTTTAATCCCAGTGGTGAACACCGTTATTCCCAGAAATAGAGTGTAAAATGGGAGGAAACAACTCTCAGACAGTCTCATTCTGAGATTCCTGGAGACAGGATCACCACTTCAGACTGAGGTCAAGGTAAGAGCCAGTGGCTGGCTGTTTTGCTTTTCAGAGCTTCAGGTTGAACCCCTGTTTCTCTTTCTTGAGTTTTTAAAATCATGCTTCAAGATACTATTATCTCAACAAATTGAGAGATTACTTTTTTTAGATTAGATTGTAGACATTCTATAGGGTATTTTATTGATTAATAATTGATATGAAAGTGCTTGGTTCACAATAGATAGCTTTTTTACATAAAAAAATAAAAGCAAGATAAGTACACTGTGAGAAATGAGCCAAAAAGCATCCGTCCTCCCTAAACTCAGACTGAATTCCTTACTCACACCATGACAAGCAAGCCAAGAAGCATCCTTATTCCATAGACTCAGATTTAGCTTCTGCCTCCAGATACCTCTTTAAATTCCTGGCTGACTTCCTCAATAATGAATTGTGAAGGTGAATATAAACAAAATGAGCACTCCTTGAGTCGGCTTTGGTCAGTGTTTTATTATTTCAAAAAGACGAAAAAGGAAGAATGTATTTTCTTTTCCATTTTCTATTATTCTCTTCTTTCTATAATTTAAAAGATCACATTAAAATATAATTGACTGATTAAATAGTCACATTCAGTAGTTAGTAATTCTAGTCAATAAATTCTATCTATACATCTATGTGTATTCATAAAGAGATAGTTTACAAAAAAGAAGAGCACAGAAAACTTCATATACTTAAAATTATTTCCTGTAGTAATACTAAAACTTTTGTGATTCTTGCCTATACTAAAGTTTATGAGGTGATATTTTATCCTCAAATATTAGTTGAATTAGTGAAGTTTCTTTTAAGGAAGAACAGGGTATTTATGAGACAGTTTAACAAGTTTTATCTGTTGATCAAAAAATTGTAAATACAAAAGAAAATGAGTTTATCCTATTATGAGTTATTTATAAATAAATATAAAACAGTTTTCCTGAAAAATATTAAGTAAATTATGTCTTTTAAAGTCTCAGTTTACATTGATCTCCACAGAAAAACATTCTTATTACACTAACCTTTTAACAAAAAGTTTTTTATACAAAAACCTTTTTATTCAAAAATCATAGGCAGGAGCTTAGCCTCAATGTAGTCATCAGGTTATAAGGAGAAACACTATTGTATAATGCTCTTTCTCCTAGACAAAGGTATCATATTTCTCTTTGGCTTCTTGTGTGATAATAGATAAGAAATCCTATCTAGACAAAGTGAGCAGACACAATTAGAAATAAGTTACAACTTATTATCATGTCCATTTCTGAACAGGCTGGACGCCATATCACAGCAGTCATACAGGAAAACAACAAATATAAACATGTCTGTTTCATTGAATTTTACTGAGTTATCGAGTAACCTCATTGTGCTAATGGATATAAGTAATGCAAATGGAAGAAAAGACCAAGGCTGTCAACTGACGGAAGTACTTACTTACTAACTTTTAAGTGGATATGAAAAGAATGGGTTTCATTATATGTAACATTTTCACATATAATAATAGTATATTTTATTCTAAGTGATCACTTTATCCCATTGCCTTCCCCATGTTCCCTTCTGCACTTTAGTTGCTTCCTGTCCTCCTTCCATGAAATCCTCCCTTCTGTTTTCATAACATGTATATTCACATTGTCCACTCTCCTTCCTACTCCCTCAGTGTTACTCCCCTCCTCGCCATCCCATTTCTTGGTTTATACCACATCTGGTAACAAGAATACATGTGCACAAATGTATGCACACACCTATTCACACACACAAACACACATATACCTACCAAATTAAGATATGAAATTAGAATAGTCTATTTCAAAAAGATATCCTAAAAGGCAAAAAGAAATTTGTTTTTTCTAATAAAACCTATATGAGATTTACTGTTTTAGGTATGATAGAATAATAAATCTCTCCATTCGTTAAAAAATTGCACTTCTTAGAATATAATATATTTGCAAAATATCTTGTTTCACTTTCTTACTCCCAACCTCAACAAAATACAACCCCTTGCTTTCCTTCAAATGAATGTTTTTTCATGAATTGTTACAACATGTGTACATTATAAAATGCTCTTAACATATCTATCTCTCCAAAAAAAGTTTCTTTTATTGAAGTTGTTCATGATGATTATTTCACTTAACTTCTTCCCACTGACAATGTGATGGAACCAACATTTACTTTTAGTTCAATAAAATATAGCATTTTACAGTTAATTTCATATATTTCTATCTTATATTTTTTAGTGTGTCCACTTTTATAGACAAGCTGTGTAAATCCTTAGTAGCCATCACCTAATTACCTTCTATGAAATATGACATTTAGCTTTTTAAAAAATGTGAAGTGATATGCTTGAGAAAGTATGATTGGATGTGCTAGTAAGTACATCATCTCTGAACTGCTTATCTACATATTATGCCTTATTTTCTACCATTTAGTCTATTTTTAGTCTTTTATTCAATATCATGGTTATTTAAAAGTATGCATCATTTATATATATTTTTATTTTATTGCCCTTAAGCATAAAATATACACCATTATTTTTAAAAACATCCATAAAATATAGATGGTCCAATATACTTATTTAAATATGGTATATTAAGTGAAAACATACAAACTTGTTCTTAGATAATCCTAGGAAACACTGGTATTTTATATTTAAGAGCCTCATGAGACATTGAAAATTAATAAACATTGACCCTAGTATGCCTTTCTGTAAAACTAAAGTTTTAGAGAATCCCGGGATTTATTGACTCTACTCTATTAAAATTAAATGACACAGTGTAAAGAAACTCTACTTATTTTTAACGTCTTCATTTCAAAAGTATGAACTGGAAATGGAGGAATTATATAAAAATATATATGTATAGTTATGATACAAAAAAGTTGTGTTCCAACTTTATTTTATAGAGTGGCTTAACTCAGGTTAAGAAAGTGGTAGTTTGTTTTCAGAAATCCTTTAATAGAGAACAATAATGATATACACTATGAGTAACTCTTCAGTGAATTTAGGGGCTCATACAGCACTTGGATATTTTCATATGATTCTTGTACAAATGAGGCCTATATATGTTTACATGGGCAAGTTTAAGGCAAGCTAACATTATCTCTAAAGAAAAATATATTCTTACCACTCTACTCAGGTCTCATAAAACAATAGTTATCATATTGCCTGCTGATATTTTGTTGCTGTTGTTGCAAAATATACTATTACAGATGATTGCATATAAAGGAAAATTAGAATTGTGGCAAAACAGGTTTATTTGTTTTGTTTCTAGAAAGATATTAGAAGACAGGCTAATAATGTAATTTTTATCAATGCAGTTGAAGCTCTACATTAGAGTACTTTAAAAAGAGTACTTTTAGCTAAATGGTACCACAATTCTGTGTACATCTTAATTGTCAGGGAAAAGAAAAGAGTATGTTTGATTAATATCTACATTGGGTTTTAATTAATGAAGCTAGGTAGAATAAATTTGATAAACATGGAGCTCAGAGCAATAAAGTTAAAACATCACTAAATACTTACAAAGTAATCCTTACATTTAAAATTTCTGCAAAAACGTGATGCTCTTGCTCACATGTGGATTTATATTTCTTCCAGCCACAGATTTCTTAGTCTTAGCTGAAACCATTGAGAAAACAGCTCATGCCACATTTTTTTCTCCCCAGACACACTCAGACTTACAGAAAATCTCACGAGTCATCTTGTTTTTGAAAGATTTCCAGCAAGATTTTCTGAGCAGATATGTTGGATAAATGAACTTCAGATCAGTATCTGAAATGAACTTCCTCTATACTGAGCTTTATCCTGGGTGCTGCCATCAATGGTAACTGACATTCAGAAGCAAGGGCTTTGGTCAGATGCCTACTGAGAAAATACCTGTGATTCAGAGAATTAAGGTGAACTTTTTTTTTTTTTAAGCTTCCATACTTCCACACAGTTCCAGCTGAATTGAAGTCATTTAGCTCAATGCTCTGCTTGCAGGTTCTTTTCAGCTCCCTGTATGGAAGAGAAAAGAAACCCAAGAAAACCAAGGATTTATAGTGCTTCTCTGAGGTTCTAATCAGGGATGTCAATATCATGTCATTACACAGTTATAATACTGTAAGTGACAAGACAAGTTAAAAATCAAGGTTCTTTTCCAAATTAATGTTATCTGTTTCTAAATACGTTAACCTGCCCAACCCATAGAACTTCTGTTAAATACCTGAAAATCACTGTTCTTTAGCACTTGCATTTTAATTATATATACAAAAATATTCAGCATATTTTCTGACTTTTTATCTTTATGTTCCCTTAGAATTAACACTTGAAATTAAAAAAAATGATTTTACATGCTGATAGTTGACAATATTTTTTTTGTGTGTGCTGCTAGGTACCTTTTAACTATTTTTATTTTACTTCATGTTAGAATGAAAAATACAAAGTACATGCTAAAATAGTTGATTGAAATGGATCCTTCGATCAGAAGAAATAAAATTGAGTCTGTCTTACAGATATGTGCTTGCTTTTCTGAATTGCCGCGCTATTCTACATCAAGTGTTATCTTCTTCATCTGTTCAAACGACTGTACAATACAAGCAAGGTTGAATCTACTTAGTCTCTCCCAAGCCTTGCTTCAATTTCTTCATGCGAAAATAGGAACAATGGAAATTGCCTGATCAAGGACAGCCTAGATAGGAGTCAAGTAGTTTTAGCACCAGATACAAGTACACTATATTCCTTTATTATGTCACAAGACACTACTAATTAGCATAAATTTAAAAAATTAATTGTTGGTGAGAGAAGGAAAATTGAGTAATTTTAGTGAGTTCTGGTTCTCAATTTAGTCTCACTGGGTTTAATTTAACTTACCTCAAAAAGGAAAGGATGTGACTCATTTTACTTATTAACTTGTATTTGAATTGGAAAAATGAATCTGAAGAAACACAAACAACTCCTATCTTCATGTTTGCTGGAATCCTGTGTTAACACATGGAAACAAGAAAGTAGAAAGTATTAACAATGTGGAAGTCACAAGAACAAATCACAGAAAGAGAAAAATTACAAATCAAAATTGTATGTATGGAGTCAAGAAAAGGAAGATCATTGCAAATGAAAGAAAGTAAGAATCATTCTAGCATCATCAGGCTGTTTCCGACAAAAACAAAAGGAGTTTTGCTCAGAATGTTTATTACTAGATTTTGCCTGCTGGCTGTATAGTGCATATGATAGATTTTTAAATAAACGCTTTTTAATAAAATGCATATAGCAAGTTCTATAAAAATAATCAAGTAATATCTAAAATATTAATAATAGAAAACATTAAATTTTGTGTGAAATGCAGGGAAGTCTAGATATTATAAACCTTATGACGAAAATGTTTTAGCAATCTCTGGTTTAATTGGTGAAGTAGTCAGTTGCTGTTTAGTCATCAGAGTCTGACTATGTGATCTAAAATGCCTGAGTAAATTGTGAGTGCTTATACATAGAAATTAAATACATTTAAAAACAAAAATTCAGAAGTGCACCAAAGTTTCTAAAAACACTGCCACATTTCAGTAACTCATAAAGGCTGCCACTGCCATCTTGTGTCTTTAAGACTATTAACCCCCAAATTATATACACTTTTCCAATCTGATGATCAACAAAATAGCTTAGTAAAGGGATATTTTGTAAATACAATTCAAGGGGCAAATTTCTGATACTATCTATACTCAAATAGAACTATGTCTAAAAAGATTATATCCTTTAAAAATGTAGATAATTACATATCCAAGGGAAATGAATATATTTTCTGTAGATCCTTTTTATTTTATGTTTAATTTTGTGTGTATGATGTGTGTGCATAAGTGGATGAGGATGTGTGCAAGAGTATCGGATAAACTGAAGTCAGAGTTATAGGCAGTCCTGCACGTGTACTGGGAGCAGAAGTTAGCTTCTCTAGAAAAGCAGCAAATACTTTATCCACTAACACATATTTCCAGACTTTAGGGTCCCTTTCTAATGTCACATACTTAAAATGACTTATTGCTTATATATGAAGAATTTCATAAGAATGCATGAGCAAAGTAACAAATAAATGTCTATGTAATAGATTCATTTGCATAATATATACATAGTTTATAATCCACATATACATATTCATTTTGCAAACTCTACAACTTGTGCCTTGTTGAATTATGGCCCATGTATTGACTAGGGGAAAATGGCATTTTTAAACCCTTTTTAGAAAAAATGTTATTGTTATTCTAAAACGAGACAAACTGTGTTTTAAAATCACAGCACGGTATTTGGTACAATCTGCCTGTCTACCTTCTTTTGCATAATACTTGGTCCATTTTTTTTCAAAGTATTTGACCATTTACAAGTCAGCCAAATTTTTCTTTTCAAAGAAAGCATAAATGATTATTTTGTGGATTATAAAATGTTTATTAAATTAATTGAAATGAGCCAGATAACTTTAATCCCAGCACTCAGGAAGCAGAGACAGACAGATCTCTGTGATTTGGAGACCAGCCTTGTTTACAAGAGTTCATTCTAGAACAGGCTCCAAAGCTACAAAGAAGCCCCATCTTAAAAAAAAATTAAATTAAATGTAATATACAGGCTAAATATATATACATATATAAGTATACATGTACACCTACATAAATATATATTAGTTAATAAATATTTGTCAGAGTCTTTATGACACAAAACATTGATGAAATAACCTGATCATTTTTCATATGGAGATCTGTCCCACTGAGCTGCAGACCTTATTCAAGGACAGATAGTGAGCAACTAAAATAGTAAATATCTCAGACCAAGTGCTCTGATACTGAGTTCATCTGTCTTTTAATATCATGACTGTCTCCCCTGAAGCTTTCTATATTAAATTCTTTAGTAAGAAATGCAATTTACAAAATCAATGATGTATGTGCATGCATTATAAAGAGAATTGTTCTTTTATGCATCCTCAGCGAAATGAATAGGTTGATGTATTGGACAATGCAGTAGATGTACTATTATGAAATACTTGGTGCTCTGCTATATTTTATTCAACAATTTATTTCTCAATTCAGATTGTTATTTGTTCTGAACACACAGAATGATTGTAGTAACGCACTTGGATCTAGGTTAGTAATTGACTGGTTGCTGTTTGTGACCTAAAAAAAAATCAAAAAGAAAAATAATAGATAAAAGGAAAGACTTTTTCAACATTTCGAATTCTCTTTCAGATTGCAGAGTAAGTGAGTTGCTGGTTATGCATTTCTATTCAAAAAAGTTTCTAAGACACAAAATAGGAGTGAATAATAACCATAATTTAAGTCTCACAAATAGCTCTTGCATGCATTATTCTATGTGTTTCTCAAAACAATCTTAAAAGGCAAGAGCTATCACTGACATATTGTTGATGCAACTGGGCCTCGGAGGGGTTAAATTACTCTGATAAGCTCACACAGCTGGCAAGTGATAGAATCATGCCCTAGATACCAACATTTAGATTCTATATTTTCATGAACTGTCACCGTCCTATTATGCTACAAGGGTTCTTTCTTCCTTGTAGACATTTGTAGAAGTGTTTTATGTGTACTTTTGCTCCATTGCCTAAAGTAGAGATTTGCTTCATCCCTCTAGATAGTTCTTGAAATTGTTGAATTTTAGGGAATTTTGTATGCAGACTGAACAAATAATTTAAGTATTAGACAAACCTTTACAATTGGTATTAGTGCTGATAATTTTTTGCTCTGTGGCTAAGTGATATTATATGTGTGCGTGAGAATGCATGCACATGTACATTTGCACGTGTGCATGTGTGTGCACACACACCTATTTTTCCACCTTTCAGTGTACAAGTTTCAGTAATAAAAATTAAGCTAATTGGTAAATGAATCCCATTTGTCTGTCAGGCTGTGTCAAAAAATTGACCTCATCCAGGTACTTTTTGGACAATGAACTTCGCATCTGTAATTTGCCTCACACTCTATGAGGGTTATGAAAACAAGGAAGCCACCTCTGTTAAAGTTCTTTTTTTTTCCCTGTAATAATGGCACTATTGGGAGATGATAGAAATTTTGAGAGACAGGTTTTGGTAAAATGTAGTTAGGCTTTGAGGACATTTCTGTCTAGACTCAGGCCTGAAATCAAGAAGGCAAACAGCTATGGACCAAAACTTCTAACATTATAACCAAAATCAAACATCTCCTCTCTTGATTTTCCTGGGTGTGTGAAAATGACAGAAGTCTCCCTCCAAGAGCAGGAATCATACATAGCAACTGCAGAGACTAAGAACACAAGACATGCTTATGGTTCCTTAAAGAAGCCTGTCCCTGTGTTCTGCAGCATGGCCTACTTTCTTTTCTGGGGCCTGATTTCTTCTCTGAATTCACATATTTAAAACCTTTTCTTAAGTATCTTTTGAAGAAGCTCAAACCCGTTTTAAAGAAGAATGCAGGACGTGGCACAGGTACATAATTGTTCTTAATTCTCACATTTACTCAGTACTGATGATTTGATTTCCTTGTCTGAACTTCCTTTTATGTTAGTTGCATTTCAAATAAAATGGTTTTCTTTGTAGTTATTGGTTCAAGAGTCTATGGAAGTTGATTATCTTCAATCTTATATTTTAGCTTATAATTATTTACTATACTTCCTGTGAACTCAACACATAGGATGTATTGGATTTTCTTCCGATGTTTGGTTAACTTAGCTATGCTTCCCTGATCAAGAGGATCTGGGAAGATGTGCTAAATATCCCCACCTGTCAATTCTATATTTTGTTTGCAAAACACACAGACAAACAATAAAAGTCATTTATCTTGGCCCTGAAAAAAGTACTTTAAAAGATGAGGGTTTGATAGTGGTGGGAAAGGTATGAGAAATTATTGGGAGAAGGCAACCAGAATGCATTGTATACATTTGTGAGACTCTAAAATTTAAATTAATATAAGAGGAAACAA
>CAWTZC010001585.1:0-27465 GCA_963919715.1 Microtus obscurus | reverse complement strand
GGATCTCATCATTTTTACTTTTATTCATTCTCAAATAATTCTCAATTATGGTAAGTTTGTGTATCTGATATACACATCTTAACTATATATTTTTTCCGATTGTTGCTTTTAAAAATATACATATTTCTGCTGTGCAACAATGGTTCATGCTTTTGATCCCAGCAGAGGCAGGTGGATATCTGTAATCTCAAAGTCAACCTGGTCTACAGAAGCTAGTTCCAAGACAGACTGCATTGCCTTGAAAAGCAAAAAAAAAAAAAAAAAAAAAAAAAAAAAAAAGAAAGAAAGAAAGAAAAGAAAGAAAGAAACACAAACACTATAAAACACTTCCTGGATATCTCCCTTGACATATTGTTTGGTACTGTTTGACTGTGTTGGAAGTTTGCTCCTTGCTGAACATGGATGTCACCGATTTTTAATTAACAAGATTTTCAAAAATGATCTAGGATATAGAAACATAGAAACAACACACTTCTTGTCCAATTGATCCACAACAGCCCAGGCTGATTCTGTACTGAATGGCATTGCTTCTCCCAGAGTGACCTCTATGACAGCACTGCTTCAGCTACTTTTTTATTATTCTCCCAAACATCCTTATAGACCAATGTGAATAACAGCACCTTCTGCTTCTCACCTTCAGTGTTCTAGTTCACACTTTCTAGTGAATTACATCTAAAAAATAAAATAAAATAAAAGTTTCCAATAAAATGTCACTACAAGAATTATCTTCATGACCTAAAATTATACTCTAAATATACAACATTGAATCTTTGTTATTTGGCCATAAAATATTTTATAGATTCTTGAAAGGAACTCTTTCATATTTCTGTCTCTTATCAAAGGATTACCATACAAATCAAAATATGAATCTAATAAAATCCCTCAATAAAAAAAATGATTTCCCAAGTAATAATCACATGACTTATGTTGGCACTGCTTATCATGGAATATGAACATTAAGCAATGTATACAGAGAAAAGTCCCAGCAGGTGTAAACACCCTGCTGAGTCTGATGACCTGGAGAGAGTCTGGTTTGTTATCCCTGAACCAAATGACATTCAACTCTGGCACACACATTCCCATAAGCACAAAATGCACCATACACAAAATAAATAAATACAATCTAAATGCATGGGGAAAGTTTTATGAGCAAAATGAATACTTTTATATTTAAATAAATTTGGTGAACTTTGTTTACTTATGCACGCATACTGTTCTTCTACGTGTGTCTTTGAGCGTGTGTGCTTATATGTGGTGTGGCTGCCCGTACAGAGCCCCAAATAAGGATGTGGATCCCTAGGACCCGAGCTACAGGCTTGGGTAAGATGCCCAACTTGTTAATGGATGCTGCGACCAGAACTCTTGCTGAGTCATCATCTTTCCAGACCCAACATTCCAATATTTATCTCTTAAGTGCTAGACATAAACTGACAGAGTTGATAGAAAATTTATAAAATATCTTCTAGTAATTTTGTGTCTGCATTGTCTTCTTTACTTGATAGAGCTATATTTTTCTCAATAAACTAATGTATAACTAGGCAATATGTAGGTGACTATAAAAAATTTTAAATCAGTCTAATGTTTCAGAAGCTTACACCATTTGTCAAGGAATATTGTTCAGGGTTTGCTGAAAGCAGAAGGTACTGCATTTTACTTTGCAGTTTAATTAATTATTCTTATTATTGTTGATGTGTGTGTGTGTGTGTGTGTGTGTGTGTGTGTACAGACACACATGCCAGCACATGCAGAGTAAAAAGAGAGATTTGAGGAGTCATCATCTTCCTTATTAAAATATATTAAACATTAAGCCTCATGAATCTCCTGATCCAGGTACTACACTCTCCTTCAACTTGATAGATATGCCAAGTTTCTTTCAATAAATAATCAACATCTTCTTTCTTCTCAAATAAATTAAAATAAATTATTTAATGTTGTCTTTGGTTTAAGGGCATGCATACTGCATGTGTTTGACACACATACTACTTTTTCATCTCAGCCAAAATTGTTTTATGAAACAATGTTTAGATAATACAAAAGGTTTTTTCTTTAGTTATGCAAAAATATCCTAACTACTTTTAAAATTATGCTAGGTATATAAAAACAAGAGCATTTTTTAACCCTAGTCCATAAAAAATTAAATGTAAAGACCTTAATTTTAAAAAGGGAACTTAAATAGCTATGTTTTAAATATAAAAATAGGAAAAATTCTTTCATACATACAGAAAATTCCCTTGCAACATGATTACAAAAAGTCCTGCTATCTTTCAGACCTGAAAGTGGACATTGTCTTGAAGCTCCGATCAAAAGGTCCCATATTTTGTTTTAATATAGGTGAGGTCCTAAGAATCTAACAGTATAATGAAAAGACTACAAATAAATTCCTTACCCTGGGTGTTACTGAAAAAAAAGAGGATTAAATACATACATTTCATTTCTTTTCTTTCTTCTAAAATACAAGCTCCCTATTGTAATAGAATGAAGGCTTAGATTCTTTTTTTTGGAGTATATTGCCAAACTCTTATCTAATGTACATTGATTTTTTTTTAATTTATTTATTTATTTATTTATTTATTTATTTAAGATTTCTCCAGTCTTTTCCCCACTGCAGCCTCCCATTTCCCTCCCCCTCCCCCAGTCAAGTCCCCCTCCTCTTCAGCCCAAAGAGCTATCAGGGTTCCCTGCCCTGTGGGAAGTCCATGGACTACCCACCTCCATCCAGGTCTAGTAAGGTGAGCATCCAAACTGCCTAGGCTCCCCACAAAGCCAATACGCAGTAGGATCAAAAACCCATTGCCATTGTTCTAGAGATCCAGTAGTCCTCATTGTCTCTATGTTTTTTCCCAAGACGGTTTTAACCCAGGCTTTTTCAGACCCAGGCCAGCTGGCCTTGGTGAGTTCCTGACAGAACATCCCCCACTGTCTCAGTGTGTGCCCCTCGCGGTCCTGAGCTCCCCCTGCTCATGCACTCTCCTTCCGCTCCTGACTTGAACCTTGAGATTTCAGTCCGGTGCTCCAATGTGGGTCTCTGTCGTTCTTCATCGCCTGGACGAAGGTTATTATTCAGGAGGATGACTATATGTTTTTCTTTGGGTTCTCCTTCTTATTTAGCTTCTCTAAGATCACGTATTAGAGGCTTAATGTCTTTTGTTTATGTCTAGAAACCAAATATGAGCGAGTACATCCCCATGTTCCTCTTTTGGGTCTGGCTTACCTCACTCAGGATAGTTTTTTCTATTTCCATCCATTTGCCTGCAAACTTCAAGAAGCTAAACCAAGACCAGGTGAACAATCTAATTAGACCTGTTAGTCGCGAAGAACTAGAAACTGTTATCAAAAGTCTCCCGCCACCAAAAAAAGCCTCAGGACCAGATGGTTTCAATGCAGAATTCTACCAGAACTTCCAAGAAGAGCTAATACCTATACTCCTTAATGTATTTCACAATATAGAAACAGAAGAGTCATTGCCAAATTCCTTTTATGAAGTCACAGTTACCCTGATACCAAAACCACACAAAGACCCAACTAAGAAGAGAATTATAGCCTATTTCACTCATGAATATCGACGCAAAAATTCTCAATAAAATACTGGCAAAACCGAATCCAAGAACACATTAGAAAGTCTATCCATTATGATCAAGTAGGCTTCATCCCAGAGATGCAGGGCTGGTTCAACATACGCAAATCTATCAATGTAATCCACCATATAAATAAACTGAAAGAAAAAAACCATATGATCATTTCATTAGATGCTGAAAAAGCATTCGACAAAATTCAACACCCTTTATGATAAAGGTCTTGGAGAGATTAGGGATACAAGGGTCATACCTAAATATAATAAAAGCTATTTACAGCAAGCCGACAGCTGCCATTAAATTGAGCGGAGAAAAACTCAAAGCCATCCCACTAAAATCAGAACAACAAGACAAGGATGTCCACTTTCTCTATACCTCTTCAATATAGTGTTTAGAAATGAGCAATATTAATGTATGTAATTGCTATTTAACAACTTTTTCTCATTCCTGTGAGGATTTTGCACTTTAAAAATCAATTTTCCTTTCAATAGTCCTGTAGTTAGTTTGCCTACCCTATATTTTCTTTCCAGAAAATAAATAAATGTATTTTTCCTCTGACTTTTTTATGTTGTTCCTTCCTACCCTGAAACATCCATTCTATTTATTTGCAGTCTCATTAATCCTTTACTAGTATGATCATGAAAATAATCTAGTTTTTCATCATCATGAAATGTATTTTCTAAGTGTGAAACACTCAAGAATTAAAGTCAGGGACCAGTGCAAGCTAGAAGGTGCCTTGTCCCGGCCCTAAACTTCAAATATTTTCAAGAGAAGACATAAGCTTAAAATGAGTTCTTCCCATAAAGGGAAAATAAGGAGAGAAAACAGCCTTATCCTTTGCAGTGAGGCAGATTTTCCACCCTTTTCCTCTCCTCTAATCATTTATACTAGATACAACAGATTGCATGGTACTTTGAAAGATTGACAGTAGACAGTTTGTCTCAAATTAAGGGGTTGTTACTTAACATTTTACTCTCTAGTTCAGCAAAAGAAAGACTAAAAGGTTAGAAGCTCTTTGAAACAATAGTGCCTACCTTCCTTATCCATTTAAAGAAACACTTATATCTAATATATTAGTTTGTCACTTAAACTATTAATACTCACATGACCCTAAGAGTGCTTTCAGAAATGTCATTTAGAAAACAGCAAAAGAGGTGTCCTCACTTTGCCAAGGGTCAAGGATTTGTTCAATAGTTAGACCGCACCCTAGACATTGTGGTTCCTATTCATATGACTAGAACTAAAAGTTAAAATTGATTCAATTCCATGAAGGAAGAAACTAACTCATAAAATTATATAGCTCAGAGGTCTTCATAGGTCACCTAACCAATCTCCTCTTTCCCAAAATATATCTAAAACCAAATATCTTGATTCCAGGAGCTGAAGTTTGAATACGTTTTTTGCAGAACAAGTTAGACTTTCTACATAGCTCCAAAGTATAACTGAAGTTATATCTCAGTGAATTAATTTTGCCAGAGAGTAGTTTTAATAGACTGTTAGAACATGAAAAGTTCTTGTTATTGTTTAATTTTTGTAACATAAAAATATATTAGGTAGTTTTCAACATACTATTTTCTGTTACAAGTTGCTCTAGTTGTTTTCTTCAATTTATTAATTTTAGCACATTAAAACCAACAATACGTGATTGGGCATAATTATTCATATCTGTACTCTAGAATTTTGATGAGTTAAGCTAAATATTAAGTTCTTGTCTCAGAGACAAATAATTTAGCCAAATAAAATAAAACAAATATTATTTATACATTAATCTATTTGTTTATAATCATTATTCCCTACCTCCTTTTACTTTCTTTTTTGTCATTTCTAGAGTGGGGATTCTCTAAGCAGCCTTGGTTATACTAGAACACCCTTTGTAGACCAGGCTGACCTCGAATTCAAAGATCTGGCATGCCTCTGTCTCCCGAGAGCTAGGATTAAAGGCATGTACCAAAATGCTGGTACATTAATTTCTTCACTTTTATTAAAACCATTCATTTGTAGCCGTGAAGAAATACCTAAGATTCAATGCCATACATAATCAGTGTACTTATTAGTTATAGCTCCATTATGAGATGCTACTCATTTACCTAACATTGTATTTCCTGTGTAGAATATTACCATTAGGAAAGCTCAATGCCCAGTGATTCTGTAACAAAGAAATTATAATTTCTTGTGCAAACTATTTGAAAATGCTGTTGCTACCAAACTTGATGCCAAGTGGAAGAAAAGAAGAACATAATATAAGAGCATGGGAACCGTGATAAAATTCTTTATTCAGCAAAACCTGAAGATGTCCCTGAATTTAAAACACCGACTCTTTTCTGTGATGTAGACTATGAATAAGAGTGCTTGTGGGGAAGTATGAGTACCTAAATTTAAACCCCTCAGAACCCTCATAAAACGTTGGGCATGCCAATACATCCTAACACATGGAAAATCATGTGAACCTGCTGTCAGTCAGCCTACTTCCTAGAGTACCAAGAGAAAACAAGAAGCTGAAGAAGAAATAGCAGCATAATCAAAGTATGCTGTACAGTAACAGACCTTGAGATGCTTGGTTTAAAATAGAATTTATCAAAACTATATTCATTTTATGTATGAGGTAATGTGTATGGTTACAAAGAAAGAGAATTTATTTTTAAAGTCTTATAAAATATGTGGAAATTGTGTATGCCTGTGCATGCGAGACTAGAAGAGAATCACTGGTTTGAAGGCAATGTGAGATGCTGTTGTGATGCTGTTTGAAACAACAAACAGAAAATGTTCATTAAATCAAGTTCACTCCTTGAACATCTGGGTTAACTTCATAGAAACAGAATTACTTTGAAGCAATGTTACCAGTTTGTGAACTGTCCTTTGATAATGGCACCATTCTGTGATTAGAATGAACGTTGAGCTTCAAAAATGAATGCCATTGATTTTCATTCTGCAAGATTGCATTGCAGTTGCCTGGATATGAATATTTAGAGACACTCATTTATGGAATGGCAAACCCCAAGATGAGTGGGAGATTCAGAACGTATGTCTTGATGTATTTACTTTCTTAATTGGTGTTGTATATTTTAACAAAACACCACAGACTGGAAAACTGTTCACCAAAGAAATTTTTTTTTTTTCTAGTTCCAGTGTCTGAGATTCCAAGTTCAAGGGCCAATTGCAGATTTAGTAGCTGGGGTCTGTTCCCTTTCTGGCTTTAGAGAGTAGATTCTCACTTTACCTTCTGGCATTCTGAAATCTGGTAAGCAGTATAGTTCTCAAGATAATTAGAATGTGGCAGCCCATTCATTAAGGATATAAGCACAAGGATAGTTTTACCTCCAGAGGTCCATGATGATGTTACTTTGAATGTGAGAATTCGGCACATGAATGTTTGGAGAAGGATAAATATTCACATCTTAGCGTAATAGGAAAGATATGAGAAATGGTGAATTTAATGAGAAATACCTGGGAGATTAAACAAATTAAAGTTACAAATTAATCCCATTTGAGACATGAAATAGCATAATTTACTTAAGAATTATGCAGACTAATCACATTAGACTACAACTGTTTTAATAATGGTGCTTATTAAGTAAAATTATTCCTCCTTTGAATAAGGTTTTTAACCTTTCTCTTTGCTTGATTTTTATTTCCATAAATAGAGACCACATCCATTTAACATTATATCTAGCCTTTAGGAAAAGATTAGGAATCAGACATTTTGTAAAATTTTCAGCATCATTTCCTCTTTTACCTATGGGAAGTATTTAGAATGACATTATGGAGAATGAACAAAAAAATACTCTATGTAATGAGGTATGAGTTTCTAAAAGGTTGTTTCAAACCCCATATGTGTCTACTCAATTAAACATTTATTTAAAATAAAAATTCAAAAATAAGCTGAATAATGCTTTTCTAAATTATTTCAGCATTGACATCCAACTTATGCAAATTTCTCTTATTCTTGAATGCAACATGACATAAAAGTCCCCCAGTGTTCCCAAAAAATACTAGAACAGAAGAGTAGACTGTAAATAATAGAATCCATAATTTCTATTTAATTTTCAGAATATTTAATTAATCACTAATATAATGGTAACTTTAACAATATTCCTATCAACTGCAGTTTGTCTAAATATCTCAGGACACCTGTGAATGAGTTCTGAGGGAAAAATCTTATTATATAATTCTTACTGTTTTCCCACAATTTTGACAATAACAAGGATATTATATCCTACCTGGTAATGATGAGGTAAACTTGTATGTAAATAACTTCAGAGAATATAGTTTAATGCATTTTAATTTCAGTAAACAACAGCTATGAATTTTTTTACTGTGAAACATATTAAGAATTAGAAAGCATACACGCCAAAATGTCTCAATTTAAAAAAGATTATTTAATTCTATACAGTCCAGGCTTTAGATAATTCTGAGCCAACAAGGTATGGAAGATCAGACATATTCTAAATTCTTGGCAAATTCAGGTGGAAGATAGCAAAATATCAGCAACCTAGCTGAGAGGAAATTCTAAATATGAAATTTTAAATGTTAGAGTTAGATTAGAACTAAAGGTTTGTATAGAAATTCAGTTTTAGTTACTAGGTACTTAGCGTACAAAATAAAACAATAATTTGCTAAACTTCATGCTTAACCTATGGGTTGGAAAGGAATTCCTAGACACACACACATACACACACACACAACAAAGCTATGATTTTCTTGTGGACTTTTTGAGAAGCCAAACAGAGGCACAATTCATTTAAGAGAAGGTTTCTGACTCAGCGCCATAGCAGTAAAAACCACATAGTTTCAAAACCGCAGCTTCTCATGGATATGCTGTAAGCACGAACTCTGACTCCTTGAGGAGGCTGAGCCTCTTAAACGACAAGCTTTAACAGAGAGATACAGATATACACAGAGATATACAGATATGCGATAAAGACAACCAGATAGAAAAAAAAACCCTCTAAAGGAGTCACAGTGTTGGATAAATATACGTAGGCTTGGGAGAGAGAAGTAGAAGAGTATAGAGAGTTATAAAAAGAAATAAATGATTTTAAAAACAAAAAAAGTCTTCAAAGAGACAGAGTATAGGTAGTCATAGATTAAAATGAGTAAAGATAATAAATATTAAAAAGTAATAGAGTAAAAACAAATAAACCAAGAAATAAAAGATGAGATATACATGAGAGTCTGGATTATATATATATTATTGTGTTTTCTTTGGAATTTTTGGATCTAAGGCTATGTTGCTTTGGAAAAGGGGGTATTCTTTTGTTTCCACAGAAGATGAGAATCTGTGGAATCCTTCCAGACTAATGTGGCTTGATAGCCCAAGACCGTACCTGGAAAGTTTGCGGTGAACACCCCCAAAAATTACTTTTGCCCAATAAACAGGAGGAAGTAGTTTGGAGAGAAATAAGCCCAAATTCTCATAAATTGCTTATAAATGTTTATGTACATTCAAGGATGATATGCTATTGAGATGGATACTTTGCATTGGCATGGATTTGTTTTATTGATGCAAATTTAAGGTAAATTTTGTTATATATATATATATGTACATATATGCCTGCATTTGATTAAGATATCAGACAGACAGCTCATTTAAAAATATAACGAATAATTAAAATACAGGTTAATATATAATCATCCATAATAGTCAAGTTTGTAGTCATGTTAATTGGATATATAGAGATTTATTTCATATTTATTTCTAATAAATCTCAATATATTTAAAATATTTAGCTGAAATAAATCTCTATATATTTAGTATAGAGATATATTTCAGCTAAATAGGTATTCTTCAAATCTTTCACGGGCATTCAGAATATGACATTTTCAAAAGAAGAAACACAATGATCAATAAATATTCTTAAAATCACTCAGCATTCTTAGACATCAGGGAAATTCAAATCAAGACTCATCCCATCCAATTCTCAAAAATAACAATCATTAAGAAAGCAATAATAAATGTTGCTGGAACACAAAGAGAAAGAAAGAAATGTCTTGTCACTGCTGGTAGGGTTGAAAACTGGCACAACCACCATAAAAATTAATAAGGAAGTTTATAAAAAGGCAATAAAATAAAAGATAATTATAGATCAGAATTATCACATCTAGTGATATACTTAAAGAGGCTCATATGTCACAGAAAGTGTTGGCACATTTGCCTTTAGTAATATGCTATTTTCAGTAACAAAGAAAGTAAGCCTTTCTGGCACTTCATCAATAAAAGAATAGGCAAAAAACATTGAGTACATATACACAAGGGAGTTTTACTTCACCAAGAAAAATTAAATTATGCTAATAAGATAAAAAGAATGGAAGTAAAAACTATATTAGATGAATCCCACATCCCAGAAAAAAATACTAAAATGTCGGGTTTCTTATTCAGACCCAAGCCTTCGTATGAGAAGAAGAATAGTAGTAAATTTAAGCTACATAAGTAGAAAGGAGAATATGAAGGGAAAATGGGGCACTTGAAGGGAAATTTTTGAAGTAAATTTTAATATCTGTAATATAAAGAAGAAGAGAGGAAGAGTGGTTGCTAGGAGAAAAGGAAACCAGAAATAATCTTAGTCAGTGTGGTGGTTTTGAAAGAGAATGAATCACAAAGGGAATGATACTATTAGAAGATTTGACTTTATTGAAATAGATATGCTCTTGCTGAAGTAAGTATGTCACTATGGATAAGGGGCCTTTAAGGCCTCATATATGCTCAAGTTTCACTCGGTGTGACGATCAGATTCACTCCTTGTTGCCTGCAAGATGAAAGATCAGCTACTTCTCCAACAATCATGTCTGCATATGTCACCACCGCGAGGATAATGGACTGAACTCTGAATCGTCAGGGAAACAATCACCTCACTAAGATGCTTTCATTTTATAAAATGGTTGTGGTCAAGTGAAGTCGCTTCTCACAGCAAATAGAAACCCAAATAAAACAGATGGGCTTTAAGGAGTGAGGTAGGTGAGTTAAGCCAAAAGACAAAAATATGTAAAAGAATGGTCCTATTGTTTTATATTTATATATATAAAAATAATAAAACATAAAAACAATATGATGGAAAAATATCTCATATTAAATTTAAATATTTTACAGCTTTACTAAAAGAGACATTAATTATTGGTTAACATGACGTTCTGTAGGGAGAGAGATGGAATAATGGAAGACAATGAAAGCCAGTCTCATAGTCCCTTTATGCTAACTTTAGATTTGCCCACCTATTGACACACAACCTTCACAACCCCAAAAGATATTAACAGTGATCATTCCACTAATATAAATCAACATAGTAACCTGTAAAATTAGAGGTGATGCTATACATCTTATTTGGACAATAGCTAGAAAAGAACTGAAAGAACTTTGACAATAACCTTGAACAGAATTGATGAGGGAAAGACAAAGAGGAAATGTCTGTGTTGCAATATGATTATGATAAGCATTCTTTACGTGGATTTTAATATATATTCCTCTACTTTAAAATATACTATGTTTTTTCACTGTATGTCCTTTTGCATGTATGTAGTGTATATACCACAGGCATGGGCTGTATGCAGAGGACAAGAAAGGTTACCCATCGAATAAATTGTGGACAGTTGTGAACTTCTATAAGGGTGCTGGGAACTCAGTCATATTTGAGACTGTAAGACCAAGCTCTTAATCCATGAGCCCTTTACTGTAGACCCCAATTATTCTTCCTTAAATTGTTGTTTTGTTTTGGAAGTAGGTGGCTTGCTAAGGCATGAGTGTGGATATCTGAGGGAAACTTGATGAAAACAGTTTTCTCCTAATATCATATAGGTTCTGGAGGACCTAATTCAGGTACTAGTGCATTTTATCATCTGATCCATCATGCCAGTGTTGGATCAAAGTATTTGAACTATAGGTATTCAAAGAATAATTAAAGAGAAAAAGTAAGGAAAAAAATTTAAAAATAAAAGACTGTTTAATTGATATAAATTGTCGCAGGAACAATATAAGAAAATGGTTTAGCCTGGTCTACAGAGCTAGTTCCAGGATAGGCTCCAAAGCCTACAGAGAAACCCTGTCTCAAAAAAAAAACCAAAAAAAAAAAAAAAAAAAAAAAAAAAAAAAAAAAAAAAAAAGAAAAGAAAATGGTTCATGCAGCTTCTTACTAAATACTCCATTATAATTTTTAGTAATGTTTTTCTGTACAGAATAATAGATAAGTTGTTTTTTTCTAAAAAGTTAAGATAAAAGGTATCTTTAGAAAAATAACTTGAAACAAAGTTATTAGTGAATATACTAATAAAGAAGAGCCTTTGGGAAATATTCACAAGGAAATGGATAACGGCTTGATTCGTTTCCAGAAATCTCAAAGCAATGTTGAAATGACACTAAAATTAACAGAAAAATTTATTTGTCCATCAGAACAAATGGAATAGAAAGTGAAAACACATTATGTTCTCTCCTAACTCAAAAAAAGCACATTATCACAATGAACAATTATAAAATTAATCTTTTATAAAATCTGATTTAATATAAAATATATTAGGAGCCCCTAATTCAGTCAGAGTCAAACAAAGATAATTTTACTTGGTTCTTTCAATAAAACAATTATTAAAAAAAATAAAGTTTCTATACTCAGTAACAGGAAAATTTATAGCAGAAAGTCTGATTAATTTGCCTTCTTACTGTCAATACCTGTGGTTTAAGCCACCTCACATAGCATAGTGTCTGAAATCCCAGCTGACTGTTATATTGCAAGTTTAATTAAGATCGATATTTTTAATTTAAAAATCAAAAGCAGCTAACTTTCCTTGGACTTTTTTTTTAAGTAGCATAGTGAAACAAAGGAAGAAGAAGTGAAAAACAACAAATTTGAGTAGAATTTGATATCACAAAATTAACATTTGAAATTTTAAAAACAAATTAGCTCTAGTCTTTACAAAACAAAATATAAATTTCATGCTATCTGAAGTTCCCTACAAGGAAAAAATTTTGCAAGAGTATTAGAAAGTCAGAGGCCATCTATTAAATCATTTGTGATTTAGCAAGCACAATACCCTACATGGTCCATCAATTTTCAAATATGGAATTAATTAAAATTTAAACCTTTTATGAGTAGAACAATAACTGAAGAATCAATTACATCATTGGAAAGATTATCTTTCCCCTGACAAAATCACCAGTTGGAAAATAGAACACCCGTGGGTGAAATGTAGGTCCATATAGTTACTAAAATTCTCTCTAAAATCCATAATTCTCAACACTATTCAGTTTTTATTCTATTCTTCTATTGTAAGAGAAATATGTCTTCATCTGCAGCTTTCCGACCTGACACTCTCAGTAATAAATTGTTATCAGGACTTAGCTAAATAAACCCCTTCATCAGAGTTGTTTTAATTTTAAACAATTCTTTTCTTTCTTTCTTTCTTTCTTTCTTTCTTTCCTTCCTTCCTTCCTTCCTTCCTTTCATTTATTATTCTTTCTGTTTTGTTTTATTATGTTTATGGTTTTTGCTCTTCAACACAGGGCTTTTCTGTGTAGCTTGGAACCTGTTCTGTTATTTGCTCTGTAGCCCAGGCTGTCCTCAATGGCAGAGTCTCCACCTTCTGCCTTTTAGGTGCTTTCTGAATAAAATTTGAATTACCATGTTCACTAAGGCTGGTTCAAGAATTCTGCAAACAAAAAAAAGTATGAAAAAAATGGGACTTTGGCAGGGGGGATATTGCTGTGATCAACTGGCCATTTTATTTCAGAGGAATACTGTGCAAGCATCTGAACTCTGGGAGTAAAAGTTGTTCAGTCCTCAAAACTTAGTAAACCATTCTATGGGAATTTTGAGATGATTGTGAAAAAAAGGAAATGAGACAATGGAGGTCTGTCTATTGATATCTCTAAAGAAAGTGAAGTGATGTGTGATGACCTTCTGTTATATGTGTTGCTTTTAGATGGTTGATAAATAAAACTGTTTTTGCCAGTGGTTTAGAAGAGTAAGTTAGGCAGGAAATCCAAACAGAGATATGGATTAAGAGTAGGCAAAGTCAGCCCAAAGAGAATCAGGGTCTCCTGCCCTGTGGGAAGTCCAAGGACCACCCAACTCCATCCAGGTCTAGTAAGGTGGAGCATCCAAATTGCCTGGCTCCTACAAAGCCAATTTATGCAGTAGGATCAAAAACCCATTGCCATTGTTCTTGAGTTTTCAGTAGTCCTCCTGACAAGGAGGGGACTTGATTGGGGGAGGGGGGGAGGGAAATGGGAGGAGGTGGTGGGGAAGAGACAGAAAATCTTTGACAAATGAATAAAAAAATAAACTGAAAGGAAAAAATAAAAGGAGAAGGCAAAGTCAAAAAGATGCCATGCAGCTGCTGATGGAGAAGAATAGTAAGCTTGAGCCCCATGGTCATATATAGATTAAATTAAATGGATTAATTTAAGATGTAAGAGTTAAGAAAGAGAATTATTCCTGAGTCATTGGCAAACAATGCTAACCATTAGTTGTTTCTGTGGGTGATTATTTGGTTATTTGCAGGTATTGTGAAACAAAAAGCTTAGTCTCTTACGTTCACAGTGATAGCTATATATATATATATATATATATATATATATATATATATATATATATATATATATATATATATATAAACTATTATATGTATGTATATATATATATATATATAATAGAGAGAGAGAGAGAGAGAGAGAGAGAGAGAGAGAAAGAAGAGAGAAAGGGGGGAATTAATAATACATGGCCCTTGTCACATGGATCTGAAAAATTATCTGTGATTAAGAGGATACTAGAGTCACTGAAAGCAGAACTTTAATTTACAGAAATTAACATTTAGAAAGGCTGGAAAATTCACTGTGATTATTAAAAGATACCAATGTCACTGAGGTAAATTCCTCTGTCAAGTATTTTCAAGGTTAAGTCTTTCGGCCAAGACTTCATCTCAAGGTAGTAGCCAGACTTTTTAATGAATAAGTGTCTCCACATGATATTTACTTAGAAGGCATTAAGGTCTCAAAAAGCAGAAGAGGGTCAAATTGATGTGGAAATGTTGAAGTATCTGAAGAGAAGCGAAGAAGCCAACACCTATGTAGCCTCAGTTATAGTGTAGACCCCAGAATATTGAAAAACCAGGAATGTGGGTTGACTACCACGGAAAGAGCAGCTGTGAAATAGAGCTGACCAGATTCGACAAAACCAACTATGTAAGAAGTGTTCACAGAGCTAGGGAAGTGACACAGTCATGTCTGTTGGAGCCCAGAGAAGATTTTTTGAGTTCCAGATATTTGAAAATTGAGTAATTTAAACTGTTGGAGTTTGGTTTTGGTATTGATATGATTGTAACTATATGCTGGCTCGTCTTTCCTTGAGTAAGAAGACATTAAACTTGTATTTTATAGGACCCCATATTTGAGACACTTTGGATGTTTCAGTCATCATAAGAGAAGCTTCCTTGTGCAGTAGATAGAAGCAAATCTTTGAAACCAATAACTGGACAATGTTCAAAGTGAGAGACATCAAGAAATCACAGGATTGCTCTGGCTTAGCTGCTTTATGGAGGGCATGCATGACAGGTTTTTCTGAACTCCTGAGTGCCGGTTTGCCTTTCAGAGCCCAGCACACTTCCCTGGGGCCACTTTGTGCTTCTCTGTATATTCCCCTTAGTAGTCAAGAAAAACAAGGAAGTTTGACAGGACAATTCATCTGGGACATTAATCTTGTGTACCATTGTATGCTGTGTTACAGTTGCATTGATACTGACATTAGCAAATATATTCTGTTTCTGTTAAGGTTATATGGAATCTCCTGTTCTCACAAAAATTGTCAGAGCCTCAGTCTTCCTGTGGACCATGGTTTAATTCCCTGAGACCATTCATGTAACCTTGGCCTGTGAATTGGGTGCTGATGTTTACAGAAGACCTTGAACAATTCAGTCTTTAATGAGAGATCTGAGAGGTCTCCACCAAAGCCCTCCCTTCAGGGTTCAAGGAAGTCTATAGAAAAGGAGGCAAAACTATTGTAAGAACCAGAGGTGTTGAGCTATAAAAAAACAAGGCTTTATTAAAGTCAATAAGACTGATAAACAAATGTTCTCACAGACTATATAAAGAGACAATACCAAATTACAAAAGAAAGCTCAGACATTTAAAATGTTGAATCTTTTAAGAATGCTATGTTTTATATACTTTTATGTTGTGAAATAAACATGAAATCTTTTTGGGATAAATGAAAAAGGAAAAGCCATGTCTTAATGGTGATTTGTGTGTGTGTGTGTGTGTCAAGTTGACATGGAATCAATTGAATTAGCAAGATTTTTGTTTTAGCTTCACAAAAGACATGGTAGTGATATTTCACTTGTATTTTAATAAATAAAATTTGCTTGAAGATTAGAGAGTAAAACAGCCCTACCAGTCAGGCTTACACCATAGCACAAAATGACTAATTCCCAGACCAGTAGTTGCCTCCTAGAAACTTAATAGCATACCTTAATCCCAGTGGTGAACACCATTATTCCTAAAAATAGAGAGTGTAAATTGGGAGGAAACAATCCTCAGACAGTCTCATTCTGAGATTCCTGAAGGCGGGACTCATCAGACTGAGGTCAAGGTTTGCTTTTCAGAACTTCAGGTTGAAACCCCAATTTCTCTTCCTTGAGTTTTTAAAATCATGCTTCAAGATACTATTATCTCAAAAAATAAGAGATTACTTCCTTTAGGTTAGATTGTAGACATTCTATATGTTATTTTATTGATAACAAAAAGTGCTTGGTTCACAATAGATAGCTTTTTTACATAAAAAAATAAAAGCAAGGTGTAAGTACACTGTGAGAAATGAGCCAAAAAGCATTCTGTCCTCCCTAAACTCAGATTGAATTTACTCACACCATGACAAGAAAGCCAAGAAGCATCCTTATTCCATAGACTCAGATTAAGCTTCTGCCTCAAGATACCTCTTTAAATTCCTGGCTGACTTCCTCAATAATGAATTGGGGAAGATGAATATAAACAAAATACACACTCTTGAGTTGGCTTTATTAGTGCCTTCTTATTATTCGTTCAAGATGAAAAAGGAAGAATATATTTTCTTTTCCATTTTCTATTATTCTCTTTTTCTATAATTTAAAAGATCACATTAAAAATATAATTGACTGATTAAATAGTCACATTCAGTAGTTAGTAATTCTAGTCAATAAATTCTACCTATACACACATCTATATGTATTCAAAAAGAGATAGTTTACAAAGAAGGAGAGCACAGAAAACTTCATATACTTAAAATTATTTCCTGAAGTAATACTAAAACTTTTGTGATTCTTGCCTATACGAAAGTTTATGAGGTGATATTTTATTCTCAAATATTAGCTGAATTAGTGAAGTTTTATTAAGGAAGAACAGGGTATTTATGAGAGAGTTTAACAAGTTTTATCTATTGATCAAAGAATTGTAAATACAAATGAAAATGAGTTTATCTTATTATGAGTTATTTATAAATGAATATAAATGAAAGTTTTCCTGAAAATATTAAGTAAATTATGTCTTTTAAAGTCTCAGTTTACATTGATCTCCATAGAAAAACATTCTTATTATACTAACCTTTTAACAAAAAGTTTTTTATACAAAAACCTTTTTATACAAAAATCATAGGCAGGAGCTTAGCCTCAATGTGGTCATCAGGTTATAAGGAGAAGCACTATTGTATAACGCTGTTTCTCCTTAGACAAAGTTATCATATTTCTCCTTGGCTTCTTGTGTGATAATAGATAAGAAACCCTTATCTAGACAAAGTGATCAGACACAATTAGAAATAAGTTACAACTTATTATCATGTCCATTTCTGAACAGGCTGGACGCTATCACAGCAGTCATACAGGAAAACAACAAATATAAACATGTCTGTTTCATTGAATTTTACTGAGTTATTGAGTAACCTCATTGTGCTTAATGGATATAAGTAAATGCAAATGGAAGAAAAGACCAAAGCTGTCAACTGACGGAAGTACTTACGTACTAACTTTTTTTTAAGGGAATACAAAAAGAATGGGTTTCATTATATGTAACGTTTTCACATATAATAATAGTATATTTTATTCTAAGTGATTACTTTATCCCATTGCCTTCCCATGTTCCTCTGCACTTTAGTTGCTTCCTGCCTCTCCTTCCATGAAACTTCTCCCTTCTGTTTTCATAACATGTATATTCACATTATCCACTTTCTTTCTACCCCCAGTGTTACTCCCCTCCTCGCCATCCCATTTCTGGGTTTATATGACATCTAAAAACAAGAATACATGTGCACAAATGTATGCACACACCTATTCACACACAAAAACACACATATACCTACCAAATTAAGATATGAAATTAGAATAGTCCATTTCAAAAAGATATCCTAAAAGGCAAAAAAGAACTTTGTTTTCTCTAATAAAACCTATATGAGATTAACTGTTTTAGGTATGATAGAATAATAAATCTCTCCATGCTTTAAAAAAAATGCACTTCTTAGAGTATAATATATTTTGCAAAATATCTTTTTTCACTTTCATACTCCCAACCTCAAATGAAAATACAACCCCTTGCTTTCTTTCAAATGAATGTTTTTTCATGAATTGTTACAACATGTGTACATTATAAAATGCTCTTAACATATCTCTATCTCTCCAAAAAAAAGGTTCTCTTTTGTTGAAGTTGTTCATGATGATTATTTCACTTAACTTTCCCACTGACAATGTGATGGAACCAACATTTACTTTTAGTTCAATAAAATATAGCATTTTACAGTTAATTTCATATATTTTCCTGTCTTATATTTTTTAGTGTGCCCACTTATAGACAAGCTGTGTAAATCCTTAGTAGCCATCACCTAATTACCTTCTATGAAATATGACATTTAGCTTTTTAGAAAATGTGAAGAGTACTAAGAAAGTATGATTGGATGTGCTAGTAAGTACATCATCTCTGAACTGCTTGTCTACATATTATGCCTTATTTTCTACCATTTAGTCTATTTTTTAGTCTTTTATTCAATATCATGGTTATTTAAAAGTATGCATCATTTATATATATTTTTATTTTATTGCCCTTAAGCATAAAATATACACCATTATTTTTAAAAAAACATCCATAAAATATAGATGGTCCAATACGGCTTAATATGGTATATTAAGTGAAAACATACAAACTTGTCTCTTAGATAATCCTAAAAAACACCTATATTTATACTTAAAGAGCCTCATGAGACATTGAAAATTATTAAACATTGACCTCGTATGTCTTTCTGTAAAACTAAAGTTTTAGAGAATCCCGGATTTATTGACTCACTCTATTAAAATTAAACGACACAGTGTAAGAAACTCTACTTATTTTTAACGTTCCCATTTCAAAAGTATGAATCAAAATGGAGGAATTATATATGCAATATATATGTATAGTTATGATACAAAAAAGTTGTGTTCCAACTTTATTTTATAGAGTGGCTTAACTCAGGTTAAGAAAGTGGTAGTTTGTTTTCAGAAATCCTTTAATAGAGAACAATAATGATATACACTATGAGTAACTCTTCAGTGAATTTAGGGCTCACAGCACTGGATATTTTCATATGATTCTGAAGCAAATGAGGCCTATATATGTTTGTATGGGCAAGTTTAAGGCAAGCTAACATTATCTCTAAAGAAAATATATTCTTACCACTCTACTCAGGTCTCATAAAACAATAGTTATCATATTGCCTGCTGATATTTTGTTGCTGTTGTTGCAAAATATACTATTACAGATGATTGCATATAAAGGAAAATTAGAATTGTGGCAAAACAGGTTTATTTGTTTTGTTTCTAGAAAGATATTAGAAGACAAGCTAATAATAATTTTTATCAATGCAGTTGAAGCTCTACATTAGAGTACTTTAAAAGAGTACTTTTAGCTAAAATGGTACCACAATTTTGTGTATGATTCAATTGTCAGGAAAGGTTGAGTATGTTTGATTAATATCTACATTGGGTTTTAATTTAATGAAGCTAGGTAGAATAAATTTGATAAACATGGAGCTCAGAGCAATAAAGTTAAAACATCACTAAATACTTACAAAGTAACTTACATTTAAAATTTCTGCAAAAACGTGATGCTCTTGCTCACATGTGGATTTATATTTCTTCCAGCCACAGATTTCTTAGTCTTAGCTGAAACCATTGAGAAAACAGCTCATGCCACATTTTTTCTCCCCCAGACACTCAGACTTACAGAAAATCTCACGAAATATCTTGTTTTTGAAAGATTTCCAGCAAGATTTTCTGAGCAGATATGTTGAATAAATGTGAACTTCAGATCAGTATCTGAAATGAACTCTCTATACTGAGCTTTATCCTGGGTGCTGCCATCAATGGTAACTGACATAGAAGCAAGGGCTTTGGTCAGATGCCTACTGAGAAATAATTAGATTCAGAGAATTAAGGTGAACTTTTTTTTTTTTTAAAGCTTCCATATTTCCACACAGTTCCAGCTGAATTGAAGTCATTTAGCTCAATGTTTTGCTTGCAGGTTCTTTTCAGCTCCCTGTATGGAAGAGAAAAGAAACCGAAGAAAACCAAGGATTTATAGTATTTTCTGAGGTTCTAATCAGGGATGTCAATATCATGCCATTACACAGTTATAATACTGTAAGTGACAAGACAAGTTAAAAATCAAGGTTCTTTTCCAAATTAATGTTATCTGTTTCTAAATACGTTAACCTGCCCAACCCATAGAACTTCTGTTAAATACCTGAAAATCAATACCTCTTTAGCACTTCTGCATTTTAATTATATATACAAAAAATATTCAGCATATTTTCTGACTTTTTATCTTTAAAAAGTTCCCTTAGAATTCAACACTTGAAATTAAAAAAATGATTTTACATGCTGATACACAATATTTTTTTTGTGTGTGCTGCTAGGTACCTTAACTATTTTTATTTTTACTTCATGTTAGAAATGAAAAATACAAAGTACATGCTAAAATAGTTGATTGAAATGGATCCTTCGATCAGAAGAAATAAAATTGAGTCTGTCTTACAGATATGTGCTTGCTTTTCTGAATTGCCGTGCTATTCTACATCAAGTGTGATCTTCTTCATCTGTTCAACGATCATGTTACAATAAAAGCAAGGTTGAATCTACTTAGTCTCTCCCAAGCCTTGCTTCAATTTCTTCATGTGAAAATAGGAACAGCTGAAATTGCCTGATCAAGGACAGTTTAGATAGGAGTCAAGTAGTTTTAGCACCAGATACAGTACACTATATTCCTTTATTATGTCACAAGACACTACTAATTAGCATAAATTTAAAAAATTAATTGTTGGTGAGAGAAGGAAAATTGAGTAATTTTAGTGAGTTCTGGTTCTCAATTTAGTCTCACTGGGTTTAATTTAACTTACCTCAAAAGGAAAGGATGTGACTCATTTTACTTATTAACTTGTATTTGAATTGGAAAAATGAATCTAAAGAAACACAAACAACTCCTATCTTCATGTTTGCTGGAATCCTGTGTTAACACATGGAAACAAGAAAGTAGAAAGTATTAACAATGTGGAAGTCACAAGAACAAATCACAGAAAGAGAAAAATTACAAATCAAAATTGTATGTATGGAGTCAAGAAAAGGAAGATCATTGCAACAGGCAGCAAGAATCATTCTTACATCATCAGGCTGTTTCCGACAAAAACAAAAGGAGTTTTGCTCAGAATGTTTATTACTAGATTTTGCCTGCTGGCTGCATAGTGCATATGATAGATTTTTAAATAAACGCTTTTAATAAAATGCATATAGCAAGTTCTATAAAAATAATCAAGTAATATCTAAAATATTAATAATAGAAAACATTAAATTTTGTGAAATGGTAGGAAGTCTAGATATTATAAACCTTATACTAAATGTTTTAGCAATCTCTGGTTTAATTGGTGAAGTAGTCATGCTGTTGCTTAGTCATCAGGTCTGACTATGTGATCTAAAATGTCTGAGTAAATTGTGAGTGCTTATACATAGAAATTAAATACATTTATGGTATTTTTTTGCTGTAAAATATTTAGCAAAATACAGTTGTGTGAATTGTAGCAATAATCATCTGGGGATCAAGCCATTTTTTAGCTTTTATCCTGCCCTTTTGTACCAGACAGGCTACTGGTTTAAATTAAGAGTTTAATATCTTAATTGGCAAAACTTGAGAAGATTTTGCTATAAACAGCATTTTTTTTATAAAAATGTTGTAGAATGTTTTATATTTAATATGCACACTTGCTATAGCTGCATTATAATTAATATACTGTATTTGTTGATTATTGTATACTTAACCTGTTTGATTAATATTTTAGCCCATTTGAGTACCTGTTAGGCAGCTTTAAGCTCTCTCTATTGGAAACTGTTTTTTTTTATTTTATTTTTTTCTATTCTAAGATGGCTCCTTAATTAAGATGTGTGTGCTTCTGCTCCCTTAACCAACCTTCCTTTATCCTAAACATCCCGTTTCCAGGTTCCCCCATCCTCCCCTTCTCACATTTCTCTCCCTTCTCCCCCCTCACCCCCTCCCACCACACCCCAAAGATCCCAAATTTTAGTCTCCGGCAATCTGGTCTACTTCCCGGCTCTTCCAATGGAGGAACTGCATATATGGCTAATAATAATAAAAAATATTATGGGATATAATAAGGCTCCTCTTGTAAGTAATGGTGAAACTTGCAAGTAGATCCAGATGCAAACGGATCTTGACATGATAACACCAAGCTGACTCTTTGCTAGGGCAAGGTGGAAAGTCTTTCATAAATAATTGAGAAAAACCCAACCTATATATATTTGGGGTCGAGGATATGTTTATGCTTTTTTCACAGAAAGAAAATAAAAGCTGGGCCTGATGTCGAGGCTGCGCTGCGGACACAGAGGAGTTCTGAGCGGTATTGCAGAGAGGTCCCAGTCTTGGCTTTTCCTGCCTCAAAGGAGAGGAGTCCCTGATAACAGAACCTGCTGCTCCACTCTACAGGGTGTCAATTCTGCCTCCTGGAGTCCAGGGAGACCCAGCTGAGATAATGCCAGGATGTGCCTTCAGATAGCTGAATCCAGCTCACCTCACCCAGGAATCCCACCGGCCCTGAAGCACAAGTGCTAAAACTGCTTCTGCAGCTTGAACTCTGGTCTGCTTTGGAGCTGAGATGCAGACTGGAAGAATCAGACTGTTTCAGTCTTTGGGACACAGAATCAGCTCTAATTAAAAATACTAATCCTCTTCACTTAAGAAGGGGAAAGATTGGGGTTCCTGTGACTGTTAGCTGTTGTGAGTCTGAAATGGTGGTATTTGGACATCAATGTATAAGCCACAGCTGTAATTTCTTTACTGAAATTGATCTAATGATATTTGTAACTGCTTATAGATGTTGGGAAAGGTTTGACACGTGCTGTAAAGTGTTTGGGTTTAATGCATATGTTAAGAATTTTAGATTTTGATCCTTTTACACCTCCCTAATTGATGGCAGGCAAGCACACGTAACTTTTTTAGGTACTTAGGAAGGAGGACATACCATGGGCCAGACTAAAAGGTGAATACTGGGTTTGGAAGGTGCCCTTTTCTTCTTGTCTGGAGATGGATTATTGGTGCCAAAATTATATCATATCTTTTGTTTAAGGAGCACCTCACAGATTTTTCATTAATGATAGATACAGGGGTCCAATGACGGGAGTTAGGTGTGATCTCACCTAAATTTCAAACCATACAGAGGCCGTACAGGCCGGCTCAACATGGCATGGGTTTTTAGATACGAGGGCGCTCTCCACATAGCCTAAGACAGGGTGCCCTGTGATCTGCTTACTTTAATCCTACTAGATACCTTTATTTGAGAAGCTCCAAGAAACTAATGCCACTCATAAGGCACCCCTCTGTTCCCAGGAGAGGTAAATTGCTTCACCAGTCGAGAGGAGGGTCTCTCCCTTGTCCCAGTCCCTTCTCCTTTAGATCTGACACCATGGTTGACTCCTGCCCTGGTGCCCTCCACCTATAACTACTTGCCTTTATATAAGAAAGGAGGAATATGTTGGGAGCCGTTTCCCCCCTAAAGATTGTTACAGAAAAACCATCACCTTGGGGAGCCTGCAGGGAACCCCAAACTCATAATTATGTTAAGAATAGTCCTATTGGCAAAACCTGCCCCACACCCAATTAGCTATTCGCTACCTGCTAACGAACCTAATCTGATAGCGGAACTGCCTTAAATTCCAGCTGCTATCCAGGGAACCAGGTGGGGCACACCTGACTTCTGGCCTACCTGACCGGATGTAGGTTACATGACTGGGACCACGCGGCCAGATTCCATGCTCCTGTGCTCCTGCTCCCCAAGCCCTCATTCAGGGGGTATATAAGTTGTTACCCTGTCCCTAATAAACGGAGGCTTTGACAAAAAAAAATAATAAAATAAATAAATAAATAAAGAAATTAAATACATTTAAAAACAAAATTTCAGAAGTGCACCAAAGTTTCTAAAAAACACTGCCACATTTCAGTAACTCATAAAGGCTGCCACTGCTATCTTGTGTCTTTAAGACTATTAACTCCCAAATTATATACACTTGATGATCACCAAAATAGCTTTAGTAAAGGGATATTTTGTAAATACAATTCATAAAAAATTTAGATACTATCTATACTCAAATAGAACTATGTCTAAAAAGATTATATCCTTTAAAAATGTAGATAATTACATATCCAAGGGAAATGAATATATTTTCTGTAGATCCTTTTTATTTTATGTTTAAATTCTGTGTGTATGATGTGTGTGCATAAGGATGAGGATGTGCAAGAGTGGTCCAGATAAATCAGTCAGAGTTATAGGCAGTCCTGCACGTTACTGGGAGCAGAAGTTAGCTTCTCTGTAAAAGCAGCAAATACTTTATCCACTAACACATATTTCCAGACTTTAGGGTCCCTTTCAAATGTCACATACTTAAAATGACTTATTGCTTATATATGAATAATTTCATAAGAATGCATGAGCAAAGTAACAAATAAATGTCTATGTAATAGATTCATTTGCATAATATATACATAGTTTATAATCCACATATACATATTCATTTTGCAAACTCTACAACTTGTGCCTTGTTGAGTTATGGCCCATGTATTGACTAGGGAAAAATGGCATTTTTAAACCCTTTTAGAAAAAATGTTATTGTTATTCTAAAACGAGACAAACTGTGTTTTAAATCACAGCACGGTACTTGATACAATCTGCCTGTCTACCTTCTTTTGCATAATACTTGGTCCATTTTTTTTTCAAAGTATTTGACCATTTACAAGTCAGCCAAATTTTCTTTTCAAAGAAAGCATACAAATGATTATCAAGTCTGATTATAAAATGTTTATTAAATTAATTGAAATGAGCCAGATAACTTTAATCCCAGCACTCAGGAAGCAGAGGTAGACAGATCTCTGTGATTTGGAGACCAGCCTTGTTTACAAGAGTTCATTCTAGAACAGGCTCCAAAGCTACAAAGAAGCCCCATCTTAAAAAAAATTAAATTGAATGTAATATACAGGCTAAGTATATATACATATATAAGTATACATGTACACCTGCTTAAATATATATTATTTAATAAACATTTGTCAGAGTCTTTATGACACAAAACATTGATGAAATAACCTGATCATTTTTCATATGGAGATCTGTCCCACTGAGCTGCAGACCCAATTCAAGGACAGATAGTGAGCAACTAAAATAGTAAATATCTCAGACCACATGCTCTGATACTGAGTTCATCTGTCTTTTTAATATCATGACTGTCTCCTTGAAGCTTTCTATATTAAATTCTTTTAGTAAGAAATGCAATTTACAAAATCAATGATGTATGTGCATGCATTATAAAGAGAATTGTTCTTTATGCATCCTCAGCGAAATTAATAGGGTTGATGTATTGGACAATGGGTAGATGTACTATTATGAAATACTTGGTGCTCTGGTATATTTTATTCAACAATTTATTTCTCAATTCAGATTGTTATTTGTTCTGATCACACAGAATGATTGTAGGAATTCACACTTGGATCTAGGTTAGTAATTGACTGGTTGCTGTTTGTGACCTAAAAAAATCAAAAGAAAATTAATAGATAAAAGGAAAGACTTTTTCAACATTTTGAATTCTCTTTTCAGATTGCAGAGTAAGTGAGTTGCTGGTTATGCATTTCTATTCAAAAAGTTTCTAAGACACAAAATAGGAGGAATAATAACCATAATTTAAGTCTCACAAATAGCTCTTGCATGCATTATTCCCATATGTGTTTCTCAAAACAATCTTAAAAGGCAAGAGCTATCACTGACATATTGTTGATGCAACTGGCCCCTGAGGGTTTAAATTACTCTGATAAGTTCATTAATAGCTGGCAAGTGATAGAATCATGCCCTAGATATCAACATTTAGATTCTATATTTTCAAGAACTGTCATCATTTCTATTATGCTACAAGGGTTCTTTCTTCCTTGTAGACATTTGTAGAAGTGTTTTATGTGTACTTTTGCTCCATTGCCTAAAGTAGAGATTTGCTTCATCCCTCTAGATAGTTCTTGAAGTTGTTGAATTTTAGGGAATTTTGTATGCAGACTGAACAAATAATTTAAGTATTAGACAAACCTTTACAATTGGTATTAGTGCTGATAATTTTTTGCTCTCTGGCTAAGTGATATTATATGTGTAAGAGAATGCATGCACATGTACATTTGCATCGCAGTATGTGCACACACACCTATTTTTCCACCTTTCAGTGTACAAGTTTCAGTAATAAAAATTAAGCTAATTGGTAAAATGAATCCCATTTGTCTGTCAGGCTGTGTCAAAAAATTGATCTCATCCAGTACTTTGGACAATGAACTTCGCATCTGTAATTTGGCTCCCACACTCTATGAGGGTTATGTTCACAGCTTTGGCTTCTATGTTAAAGTTCTTTTTTTTTTCCTGTGTAATAATGGCACTATTGGGAGATGATAGAAATTTTGAGACAGGTTTTGGTAAAATGTAGTTAGGCTTTGAGGACATTTCTCATCTAGACTCAGGCCTGAAATCAAGAATAGTTATGACCAAAAACTTTCAATATTATAACCAAAATCAAACATCTCCCTCTCTTGATTTTCCTGGGTGTGTGAATGACAGAAGTCTCCCTCCAAGAGCAGGAATCATACATAGCAACTGCAGAGACTAAGAACACAAGATATGCTTATGGTTCCTTAAAGAAGCCTGTCCCTGTGTTCTGCAGCATGGCCTACTTTTTCTGGGGCCTGATTTCTTCTCTGAATTCACATATTTAAAACCTTTTCTTAAGTATCTTTTGAAGAAGCTCAAACCCGTTTTAAAGAAGAATGCAGGACGTGGGTACAGGTACATAATTGTTCTTAATTTTCACATTTACTCCAGTACTGATGATTTGATTTCCTTGTCTGAACTCTCCTTTTATGTTAGTTGCATTTCAAATAAAAATGGTTTTCTTTGTAGTTATTGGTTCAAGAGTCTATGGAAGTTGATTATCTTCAATCTTATTTTCAGCTTATAATTATTTACTGCATTTCAGAACTCAACACATAGGATGTATTGTATTTTCTTCCTGCTGTTTGGTTAACTTAGCTATGCTTCCCTGATCAAGAGGATCTGGGAAGATGCTAAAATATCCCAACCTGTCAATTCTATATTTTGTTTGCAAAACATACAGACAAACACAAAAAGTCACTCATCTATTCTGGAAAAAAGTAATTTTAAAAGATGAGGGATTTGATAGTGGTGAAAAGGTATGAGAAATTATTGGGAGAAGGGGTAACTATGAATGCATTGTATACATTTAAAAGACTCTAAAATTTAAATTAATATTGTGGAACTGCAGCCCCCGAGTTGATATCCCTGCCCCCATTTGAGGTGCTTATCTGCAAGGAAAACATAATAAATTCCCT
>CAWTZC010001583.1:0-42950 GCA_963919715.1 Microtus obscurus | reverse complement strand
GAAGCAAACCATGATATCAATTTGGAAAAAAATCATACCAGGAAACTTTTAAATACTAATTAAAATTACTTATATATACAAGATCTTATTGCTTAGTTTGCCTGGGGTTTGGGGATTCATGGAGCTAGTTTAGCATGCACCTGATTGCATCCACTTTTCTTTTTTTTTTAATTTTTTTTATCTTTTTTTTTTTTGGAAAAAAAAATTTTCTGCCTCCCTCCCCGCCTCCCATTTCCCTCCCACTCCTCCCTCTCCTCCTCCCCTCCCCCACTCCTCCCCCTCCCTCTCCAGCTGAAGAACAGTCAGGGTTCCCTGCCCTGTGGAAAGTCCAAAGTCCTCCCCCCTCGATCCTGGTCTAGGAAGGTGAACATCCAAACTGGGTAGGCTCCCACAAAGCCAGAACATGAAGCAGGATCAAAACCCGGTGCCATGGTCCTTGGCTTCTCAGCGGCCCTCATTGTCCGCCAAATTTAGAGATTCCGGTTTTATCCCATGCTTTTTGAGTCACAGTCCAGCTGGCCTTGGTGAGCTCCCCAAGAATCAGCACCACTGTCTCCACGGGTGGGCACACCCCTTGTGGTCCTGACTTCTTTGCTCATATTCTCTCTCCTTCTGCTCCTCATTGGGACATTGGGAGCTCAGTCCAGTGCTCCAGTGTGGGTCTCTGTCTCTATCTCCATCCATCCGCCAGATGAAGTTTCTATGGTGATATGCAAGATATTCATCAGTATGGCTATAGGGAGGTCATTTCAGGTTCCCTATCCTTAGCTGCCCCAGGAACTAACTGGGGACATCGCCCTGGGCACCTAGGAGCCCCTCTAGATCCAAGTCTCTTGCCAACCCTAAGATGGCTCCCTTAATTAAGATGTGTGCTTCTCTGCTCCCCTAACCAACATTCCTTTATCCCAATCATCCCGTTTCCCCAAGTTCCCCCCACCCTCCCCTTCTCACATTTCTCTCCCCTTCTCCCCTTACCCCCCCTCCCACCACACCCCCAAGATCCCATTTATTTGTCTGGCAGTCTAGTCTACTTCCCATATCCAGGAGGATAGCTATATGTTTTTCTTAGGGTTCACCTTCTTATTTAGTTTCTTTAGGATATCATATTATAGACTCACTGACCTTTATTTATCTCTAGAAACCAATTATGAGTGAGTACATCCCATGTTCATCCTTTTGGGTCTGGGTTACCTCACTCAGGATAGTGTTTTCTATTTCCATCTATTTGCATGCAAAATTCGCGAAGTCATTGTTTTTTACCGCTGAGTAGTATTCTAATGTGTATATATTCCACACTTTCTTCATCCATTCTTCTATTGAAGGGCATCTAGTTTGTTTCCAGGTTCTGGCTATTACAAATAATGCTGCTATGAACATAGTTGAACAAATGTCCTTGTCATATGATCGGGCATCTCGTGGGTATATTCCCAAGAGTGGCATTGCTGGGTCCATGGGTAGGTTGATCCCAAATTTCCTGAGAAACCACCACACTGCTTTCCAGAGTGGTTGCACAAGTTTGCATTCCCACCAGCAATGGATGAGGGTACCCCTTTCTCCACAGCCTCTCCAGCAAAGGCTATCATTAGTGTTATTGATTTTAGCCATTCTGACAGGTGTAAGATGATATCTCAATGTTGTTTTAATTTGCATTTCCCTGATTGCTAAGGAGGCTGAGCATGACCTTAAGTGCCTTTTGGCCATTTGAAATTCTTCTGTTGAGAATTCTCTCTTCAGATCAGTGCCCCATTTTTTAATTGGGTTAATTAGCATTTTAAAGTCTAGTTTCTTGAGTTCTTTATATATTTTGGAGATCAGACCTTTGTCTGTTGCAGAGTTTGTGAAGATCTTCTCCCAGTCAGTGGGTTCCCTTTTTGTCTTAGTGACAGTGTCTTTTGCTTTACAGAAGCTTCTCAGTTTCAGTAAGTCGCATTTATTCAATGTTGCCCTTAATGACTGTGCTGCTGGTGTTATACCTAGGAAGCGATCGCCTGTGCCAATCTGTTGTAGGGTACATCCCACTTTCTCTTCTATCAGGTTCAGTGTGTTCAGATTGATATTGAGGTCTTTGATCCATTTGGACTTGAGTTTGTGCATAGTGATAGGTATGGGTCTATTTTCATTCTTCTACAGGTTGACATCCAGTTGTGCCAGCACCATTTGTTGAAGATGCTTTCTTTCTTCCATTGTATACTTTTAGCACCTTTATCGAAAATGAGGTGTTCATAGGTTTGTGGGTTAAGATCCGGGTCTTCTACACGATTCCATTGGTCAACTTCTCTATTTTTATGCCAATACCACACTGTTTTCATTACTGTAGCTCTATAGTAGAGTTTAAAGTCAGGGATGGTAATGCCTCCAGAAGTACCTTTATTGTACAAGATTGTTTTGGTTATCCTGGGTTTTTTGTTATTCCATATGAAGTTGATTATTGTCCTTTCAAGATCAGTGAAGAATTTTAATGGGATCTTGATGGGGATTGCATTGAATCTATAAATTGCCTTTGGTAGGATTGCCATTTTTACTATGTTGATCCTCCCAATCCACGAGCAAGGGAGATCCTTCTGTTTTCTGGTATCCTCTTCAATTTCTTTCTTCAATGCCTTAAAGTTCTTGTCAAATAGATCCTTCACTTCTTTGGTTAGAGTTACCCCGAGATATTTTATGCTGTTTGTGGCTACCGTGAAAGGTGATGCTTCTCTGATTTCCCTCTCTGCTTCCATATCCTTTGTGTATGGGAGGGCGACTGATTTTTGGAGTTGATCTTGTATCCTGCCACATTACTAAAGGTGTTTATCAGCTGTAGGAGTTCTTTGGTGGAGTTTTTGGGGTCGCTTATGTACACTATCATATCATCTGCAACATGTCGAAAGTTTAACTTCTTCCTTTCAATTCGAATCCCCTTGATCCCCCTAATGTTGTCTTATTGCTATTTGCTAAAACTTCAAGCACTATATTGAAGAGGTATGGAAGTGGACAGCCTAGTCGTGTTCCTGATTTAAGTGGGATGGCTTTGAGTTTCTCTCCGTTTAGTTTGATGTTAGCTGTCAGTTTGCTGTAAATAGCTTTTATTATATTTAGGTATGACCCTTGTATTCCTAATCTCTCCAAGACTTTTATCATGAAGGGATCTTGAATTTTGTCAAAAGCTTTTTCAGCATCTAATGAAATGATCATATGGTTTTTTTCTTTCAGTTTATTTATATGATGGATTACATTGATAGATTTTCGTATGTTGAACCAGCCTTGCATCTCTGGGATGAAGCCTACTTGATCATAATGGATAATTTTTCTAATGTGTTCTTGGATACGGTTAGCCAGTATTTTGTTGAGAATTTTTGCGTCGATGTTCATGAGTGAGATTGGCCTGTAATTCTCTTTCTTGGTTGAGTCTTTGTGTGGTTTTGGTATCAGAGTGGCGGTAGCTTCATAAAAGGAATTTGGCAATGACTCTTCTGTTTCTATATTGTGAAATACCTTAAGGAGTATAGGTATTAGGTCTTCTTGGAAATTCTGGTAGAATTCCGCATTGAAACTGTCTGGTCCTGGGCTTTTTTTGGTAGGGAGGTTTTTGATAACAGCTTCTAATTCTTCGCGACTGACAGGTCTATTTAGATTGCTCACCTGGTCCTGATTTAACTTTGGTATATGGTATTTATCTAAAAAAGTGTCCATTTCTTTTACATTTTCCAGTTTTGTGGCATACAGGCTTTTGTAGTAAGATCTAATGATTCTCTGAATTTCCTCTATGTCTGTGGTTATGTCCCCCTTTTCATTTCTGATCTTATTACTTTGCAAATTCTCTCTCTGCTGTTTGATTAGTTTGGATAGGGGTTTATCAATTTTGTTGATTTTCTCCAGGAACCAGCTTTTTGTTTCATTGATTCTTTGGATTGTTTTCTGTGTTTCTATTTTGTTGATTTCAGCCCTCAGTTTGATTATTTCCAGTCTTCTACTCCTCCTAGGTGAGTCTGTTTCTTTTTTTCTAGAGCTTTCAGGTGGGCTGTTAAGTCTCCAATGTATGCTTTCTCTGTTTTCTTTAAGTGGGCACTAAGGGCTATGAACTTTCCCCTTAGGACTGCTTTCAAAGTGTCCCATAAGTTTGAGTATGTTGATTCTTTATTTTCATTGAATTCAAGGAAGACTTTAATTTCTTTCTTTATTTCTTCTTTAATCCAGGTGTGGGTCAATAGTTGACTATTCAGTTTCCATGAGTTTGCAGGCTTTCTGGGGGTAGCTTTGTTGTTGAATTCTAACTTTATTCCGTGGTGATCTGATAAGACACAGTTGGTTATGGATATTTTTTGTAACTGTGGAAGTTTGCTTTGTTACCGAGGATGTGGTCAATTTTTGAGAAGGTTCCATGAGCTGCAGAAGAAGGTATATTCTTTCCTATTTGGGTGGAATGTTCTATAGATGTCTGTTAAGTCCATTTGATTCAATACCTCCATTAATTCTCTTATTTCTCTGTTAGGTTTTTGTCTGATTGACCTGTCCATTGGTGAAAGAGGCGTGTTGAGATCTCCCCACTATTAGTGTGTCTGTTTGATGGCGGCTTTGAGTTTTAGTAAGGTTTCTTTTACATATGTGGGTGCTTTTATGTTAGGGGCATAGATATTCAGGATTGAGACCTCATCCTGATCAATTGTTCCTGTTATGAGTATAAAATATCCCTCTCCATCTCTTCTGATTGATTTAAGTTTGAAGTCAACTTTGTTAGAAATTAGTATGGCCACTCCTGCTTGTTTCTTAGGTCCATTTGCTTGATAAACCTTTTCCCATCCCTTTACTCTGAGTAGGTGCCTGTCTTTGTGGTTGAGGTATGTTTCCTGTAAACAGCAGAATGTTGGATCCTGTTTGCATATCCAATCTCTTAGCCTGTGCCTCTTTATAGTTGAGTTGAGTCCATTGACATTAAGGAATATTAATGACCAGTGGTTGCTAACTCCGGTCACTCTTTTAGCCATAGAGTTTGTGTGTTTGCTTTCTTTTAGTTGCGCTGGTAAAGGGTGTCTAGAAGTTTGAGTTATTGTGGACATTGTTGGTCTCCTTGGTTTGTGGTTTTCCTTCTATTACTTTCTGTAAGGCTGGATTTGTGGCTACGTATTGTTTCAAATTTGTTTTTATCCTGGAAAATTTTGTTTTCTCCATTTATAGTTAACGAAAGCTTGGCTGGGTATAGTAGTCTGGGCTTGCATCCGTGTTCTTTAGCTTCTGCAGTACTCTATCCAGGACCTTCTGGCTTTCATGGTTTTCCATAGAGTAGTCAGGTGTAAGTCTGATAGGTTTACCTTTATAAGTAACTTGACCTTTTTTTCCTTTGCAGCTCTTAATATTCTTTCTTTATTCTGTATGTTTTGTGTTCTGATTATTATATGGCGAGAGATGTTTTTTTTTGGTCCAGTCTATTTGGTGTTCTGTATGCTTCTTGAACCTTCAAAGGAATATCTTTTTCTTTAGGTTGGGAAAGTTTTCTTCTATAATTTTATTAAATATATTTTCTGAACCATTGAGCTGTACTTCTTCTCCTTCTTGTATCCCAATTATTCTTAGGTTTGGTCTTTTTATTGTGTCCCATATTTCCTGAATGTTTTGTGATGAGAATTTGTTGGTTTTACTGTTTTCTTTGATCAGTGTGTTAATTTTCTCTATGGTATCTTCAGTGTCTGACATTCTTTCTTCTAACTCTTGTAATCTGTTGGTAGTACTTGTCTCTGTAGTTCCTGTTCGTTTACCCAGATTTTCCATCTCCAACTTTCCCTCGGTTTGTGTTTTCTTCATTACTTCCATTTCATTCTTCAGGTCTTGAATCATTTCCCTTACCTGTTTGATTGCATTTTCTTGTTTCTCTTGGTTTTCTTGGGTATCTTTGAGCGATTTATTCATTTCCTCTACCTTTTTGTTTGTAATCTCTAATTGTTTATGGCAGAATTTCACCTCCTGTTTAAGGTCTTCTATTATTTTTCAAAAAATTCACTTTTGAGTCGATTTCTTCTACTTCTTCTGGAGTAGGGGTGTACAATTCTTCTTATTTCGGGATCCCTGGGTTCTGGTGATGTCATGTGTTGCCTTTCAGGTTGTTGGAGGAATTCTTACATTGGCGCCTTCCCATCTCCTCTTTCAAATGAAGCCTAGAGAGGCCTGGTTTCTTGGTCCAGTCTTTGATGTGACTGAGTCTCTGGGTGTATCTCTTCCAGTGTGGAAGCAGGGACTGTCCTGCTGAGCTTGAACTCCCCCAGTGATGTCTCTCCTGGCAGCCGGTTCTGATCTCCCTGCTGCTTGGGTGTCTCACCGAACAAAGGGCCGACCTTGCTGCCGCAGGGCAGGCGGCCACCTAGACAAAGGAGCTCTCCCTCCTGGTTGCCCTCCCAATTCGGACCCTGTCTCAGCGCCCAAACAGGCTGAGCTGGGAGCTGTTGTGTGGTTCAATGAGGGGAGGGGGGTCAGAGGGGGTGGGGGAGGGCCGTGGATGCTAGCTGGGTGGGATAGGAATAGAGAGGAAGTATCAGGCAGTATAGCCCCTGCATACTGACCAGGAAGTGCAGGAGGGGTGAGGAACATCTGAGTTCCCTGTCCCGGGCTGCAGCCGCGGTCAGAAACTCACTCACCCGAGTGATGTCTCTCCTGGTACCCGGATCTGGTCTCCCTGCTGCTTGTGTGTCTCACGAACAAAGGGCCGAGCTTGCTGCCGCAGGGCAGGCAGGCCACCTAGACAAAGGAGCTACTACCCTCCCGGTTGCCCTCCCAATTCGGACTCTGTCCCAGCGCCCAAACAGGCTGAGCTGGGACTGCATCCACTTTTCTTATACTTTCTCTTTTCCTCTCATTTACCTTGTGCAGTCTGCTTAAAGTGTCAGGAGATACTGAAAAGGTGATAAGTGCGCCAGCCATTCTTTTAGCTTGTGTATGACATGGTAGTCATGGCGTATCAAGGTTAGGGAACAAAGACTTCAGGAATGGCTTTATATCAGTGAATTCTCCCTCTGACTTCGCAGCTAAACTTAATGTCCCATAATGACATTCATGTCATCACTTGCTTTCTTATTTTTATCCAATAGAAGGAAGAGCTTCACCATGCTTAGAAAATTTAAAGTACCAGTAGCAGGTTGGGGGCGTGAGCCCGAGCCTGGAAATTGCAAAGTAAGTCACATACTTTTCCAACACAAAAGAGAAGCACTGTGATCAATTTTTTATTCTATGAATACAATAGATACGTCTAAACAGGAATTGTGCACAGTTTAGCTTTTTAGGAAAATCAGTGTCGGAGCACATTCTCCTCTATGCACAGTCCCCTCCATGAACTCATGCTCAAGAGTAATTGTGTGCCTTTTTGCCTAGTTAGGTGTATATTTCTCTTCTATAACTTATTTCTCTGGACCACCAAAAGGTAAATAAAACACATTTATTTACTTGCTTATTTTTATGTCTCTGTGTGCATCAGTGTGTGGATGCAGGTTCATGTTGGTGAGGTGTGGGGCCAAATGACAGCTGTTGATGCTGCGTGTCAGGAGTTATTAACTTGGTTCTTTGAGACACAGTCTCACCCTGAATCTGAAACTTGCCCATTTTTTGAGATTGGCTAGCTAGGAAGCAATAGGAATTTGTCTCACCTGAGGGTTACAAGAGTGTGTTATAGGGTACCTGTTTGATCTTTATTTGTTTATTTGCTCATTTTTTGGGTGAGTTTTAATGATCTAACTAAGGTACTTGTATGAAAATCAAGTGCTTTACTCTATATAGTTTTATCACTTATTTGCATAAAATCAAGGTAAGTTGGTGGTCATACCTTAAACATGAAGAAATGTCTTTATATAGACAATGCAGACAATTATATTAGGAGTTCTATTTAAAACAAATGTTTATGAAGCGTTGTATTAAGTACATCATACAATCATACATCAGATTAACACAGAGTTTATCAAATAGACATTTGATTGCACAAATACCTTTATTTCTGTCTACATCATTATGTAATTTCTAAAGAATGTAAGTTATTATAGATACTTGATTTGTACCTTAAAAGTGACAATTGTTCTGTTGTTTCTGAAACGGTAAACATTCCTTATCAGGACAAATATAGATGGGCAATAAAATTTTCTTTGGGAGCAAATATGGAGATAAGTAATATCTAACTTTTTGTTTCTTGATATTTTGCTTAAGTATTTAGTAAAGTCAGGATCCCAGTGCACACATTTGTGTCTGTCATGATTAGTGCCATGGCCTTACTAATATTTAAATCCACAATTTAAATCCACAAAGAAAATGGTATGACCCCCAGTGGCAGAAACTTCAAGAATTAAATCTTATTCGAGGACTCATTTGATTTTCTTTATTAGTCTTAAGGTTTTAAAGTTATAAGCTTCTTTTCTACTCAAATTGCCTCTGAGACTATATGAAGCTCAGATAGCTTTGGAGAGTCCTGGAGGAGAGGCCAGTTTTTTTCTATGGCTAAATAGAGACTGTAGAGTAATGTCTATTTCTTTTTCAACTTGTAGAAGTAAACTCACTTAAGGACATTAAATATATTTCACTTGATGACTTTTTGTCCTTACTCATTAAGGATAAATTAGGTACCAAAAATATCAAGGGTTCATTATTTTATCTTATTGTATATTTGGAACAGCATAACATTTTAATTATATGTGTGTATGTGTATGTGCACATATATGTATTAAATATATTTCACATGTATAAAATATGTTATTATAAACATTTATACATTTTATACATAAAAAATCAACCATATAATATATAACATATAATTATATATCATGTACAATCACATATTTATATAATTATATAATTATGAATAATATAAATTATAAATATATGTCATTATATGTAATTGCATATTTGAAACAAATTGACCTTTTAAATATATATTTATGTTTATGCATTTGCAATATATATATAGGTATATGACATTTATATTACATGTAATATACACACACACACACACACACACACACACACACACACACACACATATATATATATATATATATATATATATATATATATATATATATAACAAATGACCACACACATCCCTAGTGAAAATCTTAGGTTTCTTTAAAAATATTCTGTAGAAGAATATTTGTGCTCAAGGAATCATTCAAAACACAGTTAAAGATAGTAAAGCTGAGCTATGCATTCCTATACAGGAATCAACATTGTCTATGTTATATACACACTTAATATACATAAAACAAGATGGACGTTTTTCTTTGTGTCAGTTTCATGGATTTTGCTTATTTTAGTCAAAATTAGATATACCTATAGATTAAGAGTTCAGATGTCCTATTTAAAACAACCTCAACTTTTTTTTGCAACGGCATCACCTCAGAGCTGTCCACGTCTGAGACTCCCTGAATTTACACGCAGTCAGCCACTGTCTCTTTCTTCACCTTGTTCTCTCCTGTTGTTATGCTTCTTCCTCAAGATAATTGGTGCATTACTCTGTGAGGGTGAAGGAAGCAGAAGCAGAGAACAGGTTTGAATGACTGTGGGTAAGATGGAGATTGCCCTTGGGGAAACAGACTTCAGTGAATCAGCTCAACTTTATGCCAGAGTATAAGGAGTATATAGGATGGGGAGCCTGTTTGAATTAAGTGGCATACTCTTATCACAAGGCTTCATACATATCAGAAGGGTCCTATAGCAGAGCTCCTAGAGTAAGTCATAGTTAGCATATGTGCAGAAGGGGAGGCGACCAGCAGAAAACTAAGCCAAGTCACCCTAGAGATAAATCAGGCATCCAGAGTTAGAAAGAGCTACAGATAACGTTAGTCCTCTGGCCCAGGAACATTATCCAGATAAGATCAAATAGAGATCAAGAAGGTTTCCTGGGGAGGGAGACCCCAAGCCATTGAACTAGGCCGGGCGATGGTGGCGCATGCCTTTAATCTCAGCACTCGGGAGGCAGACAGGCGGATCTCTGCGAGTTCGAGACCAGCCTGGTCTACAGAGCTAGTTCCAGGACAGGCTCCAAAGCCACAGAGAAACCCTGTCTCGAAAAAAAAAAAAAAAAAAAAAAAAAAACCCAAGCCATTGAACTTTGGGAAAAAAAAAAAAAAAAACAGACGGGCCACGATAGACTAGTACCTCTGACCAGTAAGGTCTTCCCCCACTCTGTTTTGAACTTTAATAGTTCTCCCTGGCTTCTCCTCGTTTTGCCTCAGTTTGCTTTTGGGTAAAGTGGATCTGCTAACAGTTCCCACAGTTATTGTGAAGGAGACAAGAGTTAACTGATGTCATAATTCAGTAGGAATGGTGTCCTCAGGAAATGTGCAGAAGGTTCCTTCCTTTTCTTCACTCTCACTGGGAAGAAATCCTCACTAAAAATCATGGTGGCATCTTGGTCATCAACTTCTATTTTCCAAAACAATGAGATAACAGATCTCAGTTGTGGAAGCCATCGTCATGCAGCTTTGGTGCTCATTGCTTGTGGTGGTTTGAAAGAAAATGGCCATCAAAGGGAATGACACTATTGGATTAGGAGGTGTGGCCTTATTGAAGTTGGTGTGGCCTTGATTGAGAAAGTGTGTCACTGTCAGGATGTGTTTTGAGGTCTATTTTGCTCAAGCTTCACTCAGTGTGACACTCAGACCACTTCCTGTTGCCTACAAGATGTAGGATTCTCAGTTACCTCTCTGGCACCATGTCTGTCTGCACACTGCCAGTTTCTACCACGTTGATAATGGCCTGAACCTCTGAACTGTAAGTGAGCCCTGACAATGAAATGTTTTCCTTTGTTAAGAGTTGCCGTAGTCATGGTGTCTCTTAAAAAAAGAAACTCTAAGACCCTCTCCCACCTTAGTCAGTGACCCTTAAGTAGTTCTTGGGCTATGATGATTCTCTTCAGTGGTAACCCTTTTCTCTATGTATTGGTCTAGATTTTTTAATATTAAAAGATTTACTGAAATTACCTTAATTTATACATGTAATAAATAAAGAATGATTGACTAGCAACTATAAGGGTAGATAGTATAGGTCTCAAAAATATTGACAGAATTGGTGGGATTTGAGTCAAGATTCTAAGGAATGGTAGAAAAGCAGAGTAATTATATTCAAAATAGCCCAAGTGGGGAAATCCTGGGAGGTGGGGAAGGTCTTTCCAGCTCTGGGTTCACCAGCAAACCATTTATCTTTTCTAGGCATTAATGCTGTACCCGTGGACAAAAAAAGGACATTAATATTTTAGTTTAATTTGCTTACTTTTCAAAACCTTCAAATAATAAAATTATTAATAATAATAATTTTTTAAAAAAATTTAAAAACTGTTTGCAAATAGTTTAGGGTAAAATGAATAAAGAAAAATAGTGTGATACGGTTGGGTATATAAGAGAACAACAATGGGGCCAACATTTCAACACCCACATGTTTATCAATTCATTCTAGAGGTGGCAAGGAAGACCTGTGTTAGTAAATATAAAGATAGCTTCATATTAAAATTGAGCACTAGCTGTGGGGATATGTTTATGTTGGGAAAGGAAGCATGTGGGTTGGCAGTGTCATATAGCATTTTAAGAGAGAAATAAGGTTAACTTTGAGATAATGAATAGCACTAGGAATATCTAAAAATTTAGAAATAGCAGAAAGAAATGAGTATAGACTCTATAGTGATGAGGGACAGTGGAGAGTGCTCAAAATTAAGCATGATTATAAGATTTTTGAGCCTGCCTAGCATTTAAGCAAGCAAAGGATAAGTGGTAATATAGAAATTGGTACTATTTTGTTTGTATGTTTACACATATGTGTTTATGTATATGTGTATATGCATATATGTGGGGTGTGTGTGTGTCTTGTGTAATACTAGTATAGTTTAGCGTGGTCAAAGTCATTTATGCCTGAGAGTGAACTGTGAGTGTTTCTGACTGTCTATAATGACAAGTGTTTTGTAACAGGAAAAAAATTAGAGCCTTGTATATTAATATGAAAGACAAGTAAAATAAAAGTTAAATGCTCACAATATTTAGATTTGTAATTTTATTTAAGCATCAATAACAATGCAAATAAGACTTTTTAATATTAAACTATCAAATATATACCTTGAGGATGATATTTGGACTGGTGAAGACAAAGTGCAAATAGACCCACAGAGCTTGTCTGAGCAAAAACCAGTACTCATCATTTTAGATAACCCCCTTTTTTTCCAGATTTGTTGGGTGGTGGCTTTGGACATTTTCTCTTTAGCTTACAATCTTCTTCCCACAAAAGTGATAGATGTTGCATGGCTTAAGTTCTATAGCATCAGCTCTCAACCTGTGGGTTGAGACCCCTTTGAGGGTTGCACATACAATATTCCGCATATCAGATATTCACATTATGATTTGTAACAGCCCCCAAATTACAGTTATGAATTAACAGCAAAAAATCTTATAGTTAGTGGCCACCACAGCATGAGGGATTGTATTAAAGGGTCATAGCAGTAAAAAGACTGAGAACCATTGTTCTAAAGCAATCAGACAATTGCAGAGACATGGGAAGCATTACATTTTTCATAATTGGTGAGTAGTAAAAGCAAAACCTTTCTCACTTAGATATCTATCTTATGAAAATAGAATTCAACTCAAAGTTATGGTCATTAAGAAAGAGGAAACTAAGGAAGAAAATTTTAATATATCTAGCAGGACAGAAGACATTACTTTTAATAGAGTAAAACTGTAGGCTGTCTGTGTTATGAAACTACATAATGTATATAATCTTGTTTTAATTATTCATCCTTAAATCATTTTTAAGTAGGCTCCCAAGACACATTAAACCACAAAGACTTTATTGTAATGATAGTTTTAGAGAAAACGAGGCTAAAAACCAAACAAACAAACAAAAAAACTCTGTTGTCTACTCAAACCTTTATTCTCATGTAAAACAGAAAGTCTAGTCTTTGGGGAAAGCACCTATCACCTCCACTTTCCCTAGGTTCAGAAGAGTAAATATCTACCTTATCAATAAGGTATATTTTATGTAAAAAAAAATCTACCAAATGCTTTGTGAACTAATTATAGGTAGCATTTTTGAGTTTAATCTAGCATTGGGTTAACAAAGATCCAGTCTTTTAACTGCCATGCCAGCAATGGTATGCTTAATGTCTTTGATTTTGCAGATGAGGACAATTGACTTACTGTGAAAATCATGGTTTTCAAATGATGGTACGTAGGCGTCTCATAAAGTAAGAGTTCTAGATTTCTGTTTTCATAGCATTCTCTGGGGGATTCTGAAAGCCAACAAAAATCACAGAACTAGGGAGCAGGATAGTCCACCAAGATAAGCAGCGAAAAAGTGGTGTTTTGGCACAGCTACTGGCATGCTTTAGGCATATCAGTCATAGTACATGGAGTCCAACTATGCGTATGACTAGCATGTCTGCATAGAATCCATTGCATGTATTTTTATCAGTCCTCTTTGAATCAACAATCTCCCATGACACTTGTGTTTAGCTAGCTTTCATGAAGAAGTATTCTGTGGACAAACACAGACACTACAAATATCTACTCTGTTTTGGTTATGTCACTGCAGATTTTGTAGCAAAAACTGATAGCATTGTAGAGGTATGGATTTATGGATGGCCACTGGCCTGCCAGCAGCCACAGCCGCTACTCTGGGAGAATGCACATGACTACTCCACAGTATGGGCTGCCAGAAAATGACTTCTATCAGTGTGTTGTCTAAACAACTGGATGCTCAAACACCATGCACTAGCAAGAGTGTAAAGTGAGTAATGTGCCCATTTTAATAGTTGAACATAGTTGAACTCTATTTTTCAAAGGTAAAATTAACTCCATAGAAGTAAAGGCTCGTCTGTCAACCTCAAGCTTACCATCTTCCTACTAGGAACCACAACTACAAATATCATTCAGATCTTGTTTTGTACTTTGTGGCTATTTTCAATATTTTGAGTTGGAAAGGACATTCAGTTTGTGGAGGCTTAAGGTTCCAAGTTCAGGACACATGGTTGTAGCACCCCCTGCTGGTATTAAAGTCTTGAGACTCAGCCTTTTTGATTTCCCCGCAATGTGTTCATTCTGTTTATAAATCAAGCAAATGCTTTTGGATGCCTATTCTGTGCCTGGAGAAACTATATCCATATGAGCTATGTATTTGAACGAGCAAAAGCTATCTCTCTATGGGAAGGGGAAGGAGGAAACAAAGAGGGAGGAGGGGTGCATTATAAAAATCAAAGCAAGGTAAGAAGAACTAAAGCATAATGGATGCCTTTATTTTACAGCTTGGTCTGTATTTTATGAAATTTTCTGTCTGTTCTCTCAGAGTGCAGAACAGACAGTTACTAAAGAGTACCTGATTCATAACACTTCTCAGAAATCTACACATGATATCCACAATGTCTAGTACATAGACCACCTGTTCTCTTATTCATAACAAGTTCCACAGGGGATGCAGTGCAATCAAGCCACATATAAGATATGAAGATATGTCTGTATATGGTTTTGGGCTAGGGGAGGCTTTTACATTGAAATAGGCACAGCCGTCTTTGACTAGCATTTGGAGAGATTTCTCCAACACTGTTTGCAACCATGCTCCTTGTATGTACTTAATTATGTCTGAGTTGCCACTCAGTGCAAGAGGAACAGCGACTAATCACAAACTGCAAGCCATAGCTGTTACACATTCTATTTCAGTCCTGTGTTCACTTCTAATCAAGTCAGGAAACTTGGTGGAAGCAGAAGAATAACAAAAAGGTGCTATCAGGATTAAAAGTTAAGAAAAATGGGGGTGTGGAGCTTTGGGGAATGGGTGATGGGAAAGAACAGGAATGGCCTTGTATATCAGCAGCAGGACAGGGACAGGCTGCATAGTAGCAGCACTGGGCACTCCTGAGTGAAAACTTAGCAGGGACACAAGGCCAATTTAAGACTCCTACTAGTGCAAGTGGAAATCATTCCAATATCTGGTCAAGTCCCTTACATACTTGTATTCAGGAACATTCTTTCACCACATGGGTATGCACAGTCCTTGGCGTCTTCCATTATGAGAACTCCTTACAAGGCTGGTGGTAACTGTGGAGACAGCCACTGAGAACACTGCTTTTTCTGTTCTACCAAGCCAACCAATTTCCACTAGCTTCTCTGGAATGTCATTCATTCATTCATTCATTCATTCATTTACTTACTTGAATGGGATCTCACTGCACAACTGAGATTGGCTTCAGCCTCCTAAGCGTTGGGATTGTACACAGGCATCACCACTCTTGGCAGTTTTTTCCTCCACTGGTATTGATCTCCAGATTTTTACTGACCACCCACTCTGCATACTGACCTCCATCTGGGGATGCTTCTGAGAATTTACCATTGACAATATCTGCCTACAAATTCAAATTCTCTATGGTGTGCTCACAGAGTTGACATAAATGATTGCTTAGTCAGTCCACAGACATCATTCCATATAAACTACGTCTCAGACCTATACTTTAGCCCTGAAGTATGTATCATCTATAGGATCATGAAACTTCATCTTAGCAAAAAGCAAACAAAAAAGGATGTAGCTTAGCCAATATATCTCATGTTTTCTGTGGGATAACAGCTGTAACTCTACATTTGTATTTTTGTTTTCTCCAAGTGTTATATTATGTCCTTAAATAGCTGAAATGGGCAATGGTTTAAGACCTAACAAATCTTAAGCATAAAGAGACAACTGCTACAGCTCCAACAGCATTATACATATAATCTATTACATTGTAGGCAAATAAATTGCATAGCCACACAAAGTAAATCTTGTAGGATGCTTTTACACAGGCGGTCGTAAAGGTGCCAGCAGGAAGAACTGTACAGACTAAAATTGAATTTCATTGAACCACTGATCCATCCAATCTTTTATTCTTTGGAATTGAGTTTATATTGAAATTTGTCAAATAACAAGATAAAACCACTGGAACCCAAGGATCTCACTGGTCAACTTAAAATTAGATTGTTTATTAGAATAAATGCAAATATTGCTTTCTTTCATGAATGATAGACATAGTGCCGAGTGTTGAGAAAGATACAAAGTTCCAGGATTTGAGCAACAGTCACTCTACTGCTAAGAAATTAAACAATAAACCAAATAACCTCAGAAAAAAATAAAAGAAAAAATGTACTGATAAAATTAATTTTGTTAATTAGCATGAAACAATATCTATGCATACATTGTCAGCTAATATTTACACTCTCAGAGAGTTCATCATGAGGAGGAGTGAGGTCCTTGCCTCCATTTGACAGATGTGAGAGAGGCAGTCTCTGTTATGGAAGCCCTGTGGTATGAAGTGAATACTGTTTGTGGTCAGTTTACTTTGTAGGACATGGTGTTTGGAAACGGGTGCTGGTATTGGTGTTGCATGTTAGCATTGTGGAGAAACAGGTCCTGACTGCAACTCTCCCCATATCCTATGGTTCAACCAAACACTTCCAGTCAGTGCCTCAGTACAAAGGGAAAGGCAAAGGCTATGAAAAGGATGACATTTTAACTGTAATGGGGATGTTTTCAGTATTTTCAAATGTTAAAAAAAAACAATTAATGTGTTATAAAGTCTATACCTACTGGAAAAATATCCATTTTTATATTTAAAAATTTTAAAGACAGATTCTTTGAACATGTGTGTCCCTCCTTGTATCACCCCTCTTGTCTGCAGCTCAATTATAATAAACCCCTGTCCCTTGTTTCCTTGCTTTTTAGTCTCTCAATTTCTTATTTCAATAAGGAATTCACTTACTAATAAAATAGTCCTGTGAAACCATTTTATCGATATCAGAATAGCCTTTATTGTATCAAGTATGTGAGCAGATTTTTTTAGATTTGCTTCTGGATTTCTCTCAGTAATTTAGATAACTATAACAATAAAAAATCTACCTAAATAGCAAATGCACACAATTTTCCACAAACCTTTTCTAGTATTTTTATTTTATGACTCCATTTTCAATAAATACAGTTCAAGATTTTACAGGTTTTGACATTTATCTCTCTATAACCATTATTTTAGGCCTCTCTCATTTAATAAATCACCTATTATCTTTCTACTCTCCTGGTACTGCAGGATACCATGCATCCAATGGCAAAACTCCCAGCTTAAACTCTATTTAACCACTAACTTTTTAAGTCAAGGTTTAGTATGTACATTACAATTGTATGTAAATACATTGGCTACATTCATTTATATCATGATTTTGTTTTCTATCTCTCCTTTTATATTTTAATCATTAAAATCCATCTTATTCTATTCATTGATTTGACATTCTTCACATTCTCATTGGTACAAAGAAAACTATGTACAGGCATGATGATAGCCCCTCTTAATAATGCCAGACTTATGTGTGCATGAATAGTGGCCTTAGCTACTTTAAGTCATCTACCTGAAGCCTTCTGCCCTTGCCCCTTAATTACTCCTGACTGTTTTGTATACCTGCTGTGAAGTAGTGCATCCATGATCTCCATAGACTACCGTTACTTCAGATTCCTGTTTCAGACCATGTTTGATGTTTGTTGGAATTTTCTGGTTCCTGAGTTTTGTCTCCTCTCTCTCTCTCTCTCTCTCTCTCTCTCTCTCTCACACACACACACACACACACACACACACACACACAGAGAGAGAGAGAGAGAGAGAGAAACACACACACACTATCTTTTGCTCTGTTTTTAAAAAGAAGCTTTCTGAGAAAATGTGTTTAAGAAATTTAAAGTGTAATAGACTATAGTTTTAGATTATGACTTGATTAGCTTTCTTTCTGAGTACAAATATCTAGATTGAAGATGATTTTCTTTGTAACTTTGAAGGCGTTGCATGATTATAACATTTCTAATGTGGCTGTAAATAAGTTTTGCACTATTCATGCTGAAATCTTTGGCTTTATAATGGGTTTTGTTTTTCTCATGGGTAATTTTACTATTATCTTCGCTGTAAAATTTTGTTATTATTTTGAAATCTTCTGTCATTGTTTTGTAGTGATATTTCAAAAGTCATCCTGTCTCAAGAATAATATCAGTTTGTAAATTTTGTTTAGTTTTTATGCATTAATTTTATTTCAAATGTGATATCTAGTCTCCTTCCTTCTAATTGTTATAAACTGAAAACTAGGCCTCCACATTTCATCTCAACAATTTTTTTAATTATTGTTTTTTATTCCTGAATCTCTAATTCTTCTTTCTGAAGGATTTCCTAAATATTATTATGATGGAAGCCATGCAACTTTTTTGAGAAACAAGTCTGAGAATAACACGAACAGCTTTCCTGTGGCAAGACCCTAGAGAGACCCTGACCCATTTGTCAAAGACCTGTGGGCAGTTCACTGCATGATTCTGGGCATGACTCCAGAAGTGTATGTGTTTTTCATTGTCTTTGCTTTTGCCATGTTAGCTACAATGTTGGCAGGAATGAGTCACAGTAGGCCATGAAGTTTAAAATTACATACTTGCATAATTGATCTGGAAAGAATGATTTTAACCACTAGAATCTTTGAGAAATATTATTAAATAGATTGTATCAAGAGTTAATGGTAACAGTCAAGAGCAGAGAATGAGTAGAATCTTAGAAACCCACAGTCCCCTCACTTCTGATAACTGTGGCACTACCCTAAGGAGTGAAGCGAGTTGGACATAAAGACAAGGGATAAACAGTGCCAGCTATTAAGAGTAAAGTTACCAAGTTATGTTGCCTATAAAATAAATGGAAAAACTTGGAATATCCCCAGCAGAGATAGAGTAGTACAGAATATAGAATGGATTGATCTGGATTTGATTTGTAAGTTTATTGTGAGAACCCAGACCCTACCAGATGTAAATATTAACCACTAGAGACAAAACTGTCTTTCACCCTTCATGACACTATAATTGCAACTGTTGCCAAATGGGCACACTATTCTACCTGTAGGTGTGCCTGTTTAGAAAACAAGGCAAGAAGCAAACTGGTACAAATTATAACTATTTTTAGAAACATAGGAAGTAAAAACTAATTGCAAAACTGTTCATGAAAACCTTTGAAATTGTATAAATAAAGATATTATAGACTATCTGGGGCTACTTGTTTGAACAACAACAGGGGTCATAATTTCTTAATTGTGTCACTTCATGCGTCCATCCTAGGTCATCAAACCCATCTGGAACCAGACTCCCAGCATTATTGTGTCAAAAATATGTTAATTATTTTCTGGCTATTTATATCTAAAATTTCATAACCATTCATGGTTAGAAGTATCTTTAAAAAGGTCTCGATATTCTTTCAAATAATGTAGTGAAATGTTGTTGCTTGATTTACTATGTTCTGATGGTTAGCTTTCCTTGATAGCTTGAGCACAACCTAAAATCATTTCGGAAAAGAGTCTCAATGAGGAATTGTCTACATTGTCTTTGCCAGGAGGCACGTATGTGGGATAATGCCTTAATTGAGGTAGGAAGACTCATCCCATTGTGGGACAATTAGAATAGAGACTATAAAGTCATGATGACAAGGTGGAGAAATTTTATCACTCTGTCAAAGAAAATGTCAAATCCCTGTCAAACGAAGGTTGCAAAATGAAAGAACTCTGAAACACTATGAAAGACTAAATTAATGAAATGTGCACAGCAAGAGAAGAGAACCAGGTCAAAAGCACAGAAAATATTGTCAATAAAATCATATAAGAGAACTTCCCTAATCTAAGGCAAGAGATGTCTGTCAAGGTTCAAAAGGCCCACAGAAGACAGAAAGGGAATTTAAAAAGAAATTTAAAAACAAATCTTGTAACAGTCCAAATGCTAAATATGCATAACAAAGAAAGAATATAGAAAGTGGCAAGAGAGAAACATCAACTCACATACAAAGACAGGAACATCAGAATAATAGCAGATATCATTGTAGAGACCATGAAAGCCAGGAGGAATCAGACCAATGTTCTACACGCACCAAAGCCAGTCCAGCCTGCTATACCCAGCAAAGCTATCAGTTTTAATCAAAGAAAACTTTTCATGATTAAAAACAGATTTAGGAAAAGTATCATCATTAAGCCAAAGTGTGTGGCTGATCATGTGGGTTAGCCCCAAATGTACAGGTATCATTTTGTAGAAGGAGACTGCTTGTTCATTCCCAGCCAGCCAGAACCAAATAATCACACAAAAACTATATTCATTATAACAATCTTTGGCCTATTACCTCAGGTTTCTTATTAAGTAATTCTTATATCTCAAATTAACCTATTTCTATTACTTCACTTTTTAGTACAAGGCTCATGGTTTATTACCTCTTGCTTCTTGAACAACTACATGGCATCTGCCTCTTTCACCAGCTACATGGTATCTCCCTGACTCCACCTACTATCCCTCTTTATATCTTTAGACCAGTCTGGCTTCAAATTCAGAGCTCTGCCAGCCTCTACCTTCCCAGTTTTGGGATTAAAGGTGTGCCGTACCATACCTGGCTCTAAACTTCTCTTTATTCCTTTTCACAAATTGGAAATTCAGCTGAGTGGGATCTTACCCTGAGGTCACTACTCCCTTTATTCCATTTTTTATTCCCTTTATCTCCCTGAACACAAGATTTAGCTCTATTCCATGTCCTAGTGCCCCTTTTCTCAATTTGTGCATTATGTGTGTTTATTTGCTCAGAATGCTCCTTTTCATTATAAATTTCCATTAGTATTATCACTAATAACCACACAACAAAGTTGTGTGACTTTTTTTGTTGTTGTTTTTAGATTTCCTCTCCCAGTGGAATTAATCCAAAATTCTTCACCTTAGCCTCAGGAAGACTCTTTGGACAAGAGCAAATCCAGCCACATTCTTTACCGAAATATCACAAGAATTATTTCTAGGCAACATACTAAAATTCTGCTCCTCTGAAACTTTTGATCCAGCCCCAGACAATTCAATCATTATCAGCACTATTGTCTTCCATGCTCTTATTAGTTTGGCTCATTAATCAGTGCTTAAATAACTTCACTGCTTTCCTAACTCAAAGTACCAAAGGCCAAATTTCTCCAAACAAAATCATTCTCAGTCCTATCACAATACCTTACTTTTGGTACCAACTTTCTGTCTTAGTTAGGGTTTCTATTTCTGTGAAGTGATACTATGACCATGGCAACTCTAATAAAAAAAATTAATTGAAGTGATTGCTTACAGTTCAGAAGTTCAGTTTATTATCTGAATGATGGGGATCATGGCAGCATGCAGGCAGACATTGTACTGACTACATCTTGATCAGAAGACAACAAGAAGTAGACTGTCTCACTGGGTATGGCATGAGGATATATTGGACCTCAAAGTTCACCTCCGCTGTGACACACTTCCTCCTGCAAGGCATACGTACTTCAAAAAATCCACACTTCCTAATAGTGTCACTCCATTTGAGGTCATTTTCTTTCAAACTACCACATGTCTCTTTCTGTGTCTCTCTCCTCTTGTGTCTTTGTCTCCTTCTCTCTCTCTCTCTCTCTCTCTCTCTCTCTCTCTCTCTCTCTATATATATATATATATATATATATATATATATATATATATATATATGTGTGTGTGTGTGTGTGTGTGTGTGTGTGTGTGTGTGTGTGTGTGTGTGTTATACACACACACATGCATTTGCATACTTCTCTCTGTCTCTATCTCTGTATGACACCATCTTGATTCATAACCATGTTGACTGTCTTCTGAGTAGTACATTCATCAGACTTTGCTACTTGCTCATTCATTTGGATGTGTCATATGCCATAGGTTTTTTGATGGTGTTCATCTTGATACTAACAAGAAATATTTCACTAAATATTTCACCAAATGATCAGAAACTTTGAGGTGAAACGTTTCTGCCTCATGATAAATGTTCCCTCAATGAAAAAGAACAGTGTTCTCTGTGGATAAGAACTGCCTAGAAATTGGAATGAAAGACTTCAAAAATCAATGACCAAGATAAGGCAGATATATGAGAAGGCAGAATGGAATCACTTACATTATAAAGATGTAACATAAGCTAGTGTTCCTTTTCTTAACACTGTCAAAATGGTACCAAATGTCAGGCTGTTGCCATACACCAGCAGCTGGAATGTATTCCAGAACTCTAGCTGGTGATATTGGGATTCTATAGCTCAATATGTAAGCATAATTTACGGTATGTGAAGCATTGCAGATAGCAACCATAATCCTCCTCCCTGTTTGCTGTTTGAAGTGAATTTTACAATAACCTAATCTTTGATCTAGAGACATCTTAGCTAAGCCAAACTCTCAATATTGAAAATAAATCCAATTTCCTCCTTCTTCATTACAAAATCATTAACAACTGCATCAGTCTGTAAGTAGTTATTGAGTGCCTATTATGGGGCTCGCATTGTGCTAATAGTAGGTTTGCAAGAAGACAAAGTCAAGCGTGTTCTACTTTGTGAGATTGACCGACTTAATAGAAAAAAAGTATTCATCTTTATTCAGTGACTTAGCAGTTTGAAGAGACCACTGTTTCGTGTGCTAGCTTATAAAGGTTTGGGGGAACGGTGACAGGTGTACCTTGCTGATTTAGAAGCTTCTTGACACAGGGTGAATGCTCAGGTCAGGTATGACACTCAGAGGTGGACTTTTAAACCTTTTCCCATCCTGCTCCCTCCCTTTCTATTCTCAAACACATCATGTCCTGTGTGTGTCATCTGAACTCTGCTTCATGAATTATTTACTTTAATTGGTAAGGTCCCATGGAGGCTACATCTCCTACATAATAGACAGTTTATCAGTGAAGGCAGTTTTCCTGTTGAAATTTCTGGCTAACCAACATTTTACAAGTCACATTGCCTCTGATTTCTAGGTCAGATCCTTATTGTTTAATCATTTTCTACTTTTTCCATAGTGAAAACTGTTAGCATAATAGTCGACATCCCTTTTACCAAAGCCAAGATGAATATGTATCTTTACTTAAGAGGTAAGAGTGTATGTTACAGAAGATACTATGTATCAAAGTGAATGACATTTTGCTAGTAATTCTTGGGATCAGAGCTCATTTTTACTGTGGCATACACAGTAAGAAGTCTTGATTTGCTGCTTCTGTGTGAAAACTCTTTGACTGTGAGCTGAAATCACCAGCTATGAAGAAAGCTATCCTTTGAATACTGGTCATTATGCAGTAACAACGGCCAGCCATATTACCTTGATATGCAATCTTGGTGTCCCTCACCTAGAGAATGAAAGGACTGATAAGCTCAGTATAAACATAATTAATGAATTGCAATAATCAGTGTGAATTTCGATTTTGCTTTCTTCCATGATTTTATCATTTGTCCTATGAAGTTTTATGATATTTTCTTGAGTAGTGTTAAATACTGTCATCTTTAATGAGTCAATAAAGAAACATGTTGAAATCTGCTGCTTTCTGTTTTAAACCCTCCACTTTGTTTTAAAATACGTTAAATTTGTGTTAGCTATCAGAATGCAGAAAAATAGTTTTTCTAATACGAATCATTATAAGAATGTCCTCTAGAGGGATCCATTTTATTGCTTTATAGCTATACATTTAGCATTGTTGTATATTTTTATTATATGTTAGACTGCAGAAAGATTAATGGCCACAAGGAAAGAAAGAAAGAAAGAAAGAAAGAAAGAAAGAAAGAAAGAAAGAAAGAAAGAAAGAAAGAAAGAAAGAGAAAAATGGATTGTGGAATTTTCAATTTATCAAAAAATAAATTTTGATATGATAAAGCATATCTTTAGGTAAACAAAACTTACTTTCATATGTGAAATACTAAGAAACTTTACTTTTTAATTGAATTTATCATGTCAGTCTTATTCAGTCATTGCTGATAAAGTGGTTTCCTCCAATCAGAGCAATAATTATACTCAATTATCTGCAGAAGATTTTAGCATGGTGACAAATTCTAAAATACTCTCTTGTCGATCTTCTGCACATGTTAAAGTGGTTTTCACTCCTTAAAATAATACCACTGAAGTGACTCAGCTGTTCAGAACTCTTGCTGTTCTTGCAAAGGACGTGGGTTTGATTATTGGGTCCCACGTGAGGAAGCTGACGCTTGCTTGCAACTGGTAGGGATGCTGATGTGCTCTTCTAGCTTCTGGGAGTAAGGCAAGCATGTTGTGTGTATACGGGCAAGCATGCATACACATATACAAAAACAAACACAATTCTAAAAATAAAACCATTTATGTTATATATTATGAAATAAAATTAAGGATGAGTTTTGAAAATTCTGAGCGTGTATGGATCAAACTATTTGTGTTTTAATTCACCTGTACATTTTGTGATTTATTGTGAAGAATGGCATAATCATTTTTTCAAATAATTAAAAAAACAGAGAGAGAGAGAGAGAGAGAGAGAGAGAGAGAGAGAGAGAGAGAGAGAGAGAGAACGGAGCTGGAGAGATGGCTTAGCACCTAGGAGCAATAGCTGTTCTCATAGAGAACTTGAGTTTGGCTCCTATACATTTGGGTGGATCATTGGGTGGCTCATAGTTACACTTATGACTCCAGGTCTGGGTTCCAACACCCTTTTCTGGTCTTTATGGGCACCTGTATGCATGCACATAAACTCCTATATGGACATATAAACATACACATAAATAAAATAAATATTTTAATAAAAGAGACACAAAATTAAAAATAAAGGCACCAAAGAAAAACCAGCTTTTTTTTTATTATAGAGATTTTATAAAAATTAAGGGAGATTAGGAAAGACCTTTCCCCATACCTAAATGAAGAGTGGATTTTTGTTTTCTTTATTTATTTTTATTTGTGTGTGTGTGTGTGTGTGTGTGTGTGAGAGAGAGAGAGAGAGAGAGAGAGAGAGAGAGAGAAGAGAGAATGTATGTGTGATTATCTGTGCATATGTATGTGGGTATCTGCAGAGACCAGAAAAAGGTATCAGATCCCCTGGAGCTGGAATTAGAGGCAGTTTTGTGTCACTTGATATGGGTGCTGGAAGCTAAACTCTGGTCTGGTCCTCTGCAAGCATAGCAACCACTCTCAACTGCTGAGCCATCTCTCTAGTCCTAAAAGACAATGAGTAGTTTGTCATAGATGACAGATAGATAGGACTAGCCCCCAAGCCTTTGGTTTTCACGGTCTGTTACATGGTGGAACCAACTAAAAAATGTTGCAAACTGGGAAGTACTTGGCTTCTGCCCAGAACCATCTGATTTATTTGGTCTGGAGTAGAGTCTGAGATTCAGAAGTTTTTCAATCTCAGTCTCCTTATGCTCTCTCAACGATTCCTGGACTTTGACCCATCTCCTTTAACTGTCTATATTATATTCATTTTTGTCAATTTCAGTTAAGAAAATAGGTTGCAAAATAATAAAATTTCAATATCTGATATATGAATAATAGAGAAAATTAGCCTGACTTAAAACCATTGAACTTAAAGCGCACATGCACGTACACACACACACGCACTCACTAGAGTAAAATAACTAAAGTTATCATAAATAAACGGTGAATTTTTGAAAATTTAAATGCATAGGTATCAAATTATTATGTGTGCTTTTGAGCTTTGATTCTTTTATGCATTCTTTTTGTGATTTGTTTTTTAATCTCAATTTACTTCTTGTGTTATTGAAGTAACCATACATTTCTAATATTTATGATATTTAAGAAAATAAAGCTAAAATTTGGCACGAACCTTGCTCTTTCTAATTCTAGTGAAATCCCCTGATAGATTTTACTGAAGTCCTAAAATTAAATCATGTGTCCTTAGCCATTTTCATCTTCCATGAGGATTTTGGTTTAGGAGTATACAGAATGTGAGGAAAGGCCTGAAGCTCAGAACACCTCTGATTTCATTCAAAATTTCACTTTGGTCAAGTGGCCTGGCATAACTTTGTTTTTAAGACTTAGAAGAGAGGAAGAGAGAGAGAGAGAGATAGAGATAGAGAGAGAGAGAGAGAGAGAGAGAGAATAAAATAAAATAAAATAAAATGAGAGAGAAACGTACTTGTGTAAAGAAACCAAGAAACTGAGCAAAGGGAGTATCAAAGGCAGAACCAACTGGACTCAGAGTACTAATTACTTTCCTAAGACTGTGACAAGGCACCATGTCCAAGGCTACTTATAAAATAAAAATTTAATTGGGCTTACAATTATAAAAGAAAGCACAATACCATCCCTAAAGAAAGGAATTAGAGTATAATAAGGTTGGTGGACCAAACCCAGACCCAAACTCTGTAGCTCCATGTCTGATATCAAAGGGCTTATGTAGATGGCCCTTCCCTTCCAGCTTTGTGGACTGCAACACACCGCTTTCTTTGGGCTGGTTCAGTTTACTCCTGTGTACAGCTCTTCTTGGCAGATAGCCTATGACTTTATCTCCTCTAGCATCTTAGGGTCTGCAACACAATCCAGGTTTGACTTTCACAACTTCATGGAACAGTTTTTCTAAGAACATTCGGGCAAGAAGTCTCTGCCACAGTCCTGACCTCAGCTCCCCTCTATAACTGGGGGAGAAGAATTCACAACCCCTTGACTCATGTATCCTTCATGATACTAAAGGCAGAACCACATGGACAACGTTCCCAAGTTCATCTGCCTGCTTGGGATGGACCTGTACCCCTTGAATCACATTTTCAGCTGGTTTCATTCATTTTTGCTTAATAGGAGCAGTAGCTGAGTAGGGTCTTGCCTTGAGGAAACCCCTCCCTTTATTCCCTTTCTAATCAGATTCCCCTTAATCTCTTTCAGCACAACTCTGGGCTCCAGCCTTGCATTCCTAACAAGCTTTACTTTTTATTCTCTTTGACCTCACATTCTCCTTTTCATAGTAGATTTGCTTAAGTCTGATTACTATCTACAAAACAGCAGAGTCAATATTAGTTTACCATTAAATCTCTAAATTATACCATTATTTTTTAATTTAGTTTCAGGCAAATTCTATGGACAAAGACAGAAAGCAGCCACATTCTTTACTAAAGTAGCACAAGAATGGAACTTGGTTTCTAGCCAAGTTACAACATAGTTTTCCTCTGAAACTTCTTGAGTTGGACCTTCACAGTTTGATTAATTTTCAGCACTACTATCTTCCACATTTCTATTTTTTATTGAGATATACATTTTTATCCACTCCCCTTCCATTTCCCCTGCCCCACACATTCTCAATTTACTCAGAAGACTTAGTCTTTTTCTCCTTCCTTAGTGGGTCCATGTATGTCTCCTTTAGAATCCTCTTTGTTGTCTATATTCTCGGGTGTTATGGCCTGTAGGACATATTATATTTGCCTTTATGAACCTGGGTTCCCTCACTCAGTATGTTTTTTTTTTCTTTCTAGTTCTTTTCATTTGCCTGTAAATTTCAAGATGTCATTTTTTTTTTTCCTGCTGAGTAGAACTCCGTTCTGAAAATGTACCACATTTTCCTTATCCATTCTTTGGTTGAGGGGTATCTAGGTTGCTTCCAGTTTATGTCTATTACAAATAATACTGCTATGAACATAGTTGAAAAAAATGTGTGATGTGGGAGTGTCATATATGAATCTGTTGATTTCATTGGTTAAAATAAAGACACTGCTTGGCTGGTCCTATAGGTTAGAACACAGGTGGGTGGAGTAAACAGAATAGTATGCTGACAGGAAGAGGAAGTGAGCTCAGAGAAGCACGCAGCTCCGCTCAGAGACAGCAGCCTCCTGTCTAGCGGGCAGACAGGATGGCCCAGCTCTCTGAGGCACACACGCGATGAAGTTCCGACTCAAGATGGATGTAGGCTAGAATCTTCCAGGTAAGCGCACCTTGGGGTGCAACACACTTTATAAGAAATGGGCTAGTCCAGGTACAAGAGTTAGCCAAGAAGAGACTAGAAATAATGGGCCAAGCAGTGTTTAAATGAATACAGTTTCCGTGTAATTATTTCGGGGCATAAGCTGGGCCATGCGGGCAGCCGGGTGCGGGGGAACACAGCCGCACACCCCAATTTCAACAGATGGCTGCCCAACGTGTGGACAACTGAATCCACAGAAAGCCTGAGAAAACTTGGGAAAGAATAGAGTAAAGCATGTTTTCTTGGTAGCAGCAGTTTCTCAGTTCTGCTCTGTTTGCTAGAGGCAAGCATGCGCTCTCATCTAAGAGAGGCTTCCTGACTCAGCTTCAGCTGCAAAACCCTGCAGCTCATTAAGAGGTCCTGCCACGAAACACTTAAACGTTGTTGATGAAAAGCTGAACGCATGGTTTTCGGTTTTCAGCCGTAGCTGGAAAAAAGCTGCACTGTTTAAAAATGGCGGCTTTCTGGGCCATCCTGCCAGGGCAAACTCTGACTGTTTGAGGCAGGAGGGCAGACTACAGAGAAAGGACTTGAGTGTTGTCTGTTGCAGCTTAATTGCTGGCAGGGACCTTGAAACACTGTAGAGTTGTGGCACTGAAGGCGGCTCTGGCCGATACCTCAGTCACAAGGTTGGAATGGCAGAAAGTTAAGGAATGAGCTACAACTAGCTGGCAAAGCCACGCCTTTAGTCCTACTGAGATTGCTTGGTAAATTAAAGACTTATGTGGTCAGAAAAACAGAGAGAGAGATACAGTAAAAAGAGATTCAAAGATAAAGAAAATTTTTAAATGATTTACAATGTGTTGAAAATAATATGCAGACTAAAAGTTAAAATTCTTAAAGTAAAAAAAAAAATTGAAAGAAAAAGAGAAGTTGGTTGTGATAGTACACGCCTTTAATCCCAACACTTGGGATGCAGAGGGAGATTCACCTCTGTGACTTCAAAGTCTGGTAGCACACGCCTTTAATCCCAGTGCCTGGGAGGCAGAGACAGGCGGATCTCTGAGAATTCAAGAACAGCCTAGTCTACAGAGCTATTCCAAGTCAAAGATATACGCTCAAAAAGTTAAAATTAGAAATAAATGAAATAGAGATTAAAATAAAGCGCACAAAGATGGAAAATACACAGAGAATTTTGATACTGTATGCTATTATGCTCTCTTTGAATTGTTTGAATGCTGAGGAATTTGCCAAACGGTATTTGCTTATAAATGCTGCTAAGCTAACCCAACATAGATATTATGAAAATGCCTTGACTTTGAAATTTGGATCTAAGGATAAGATACTTTGGAAAGGAGTTTCTTTTTTTGTTTTCACAGAGGACGAGACCCTGTTCATTTCTTCTATTCCGATATGGTATGATAGACCACGCCCTCCTGAAGGGTTGCTGTGAACGCCTTCAGAAAATTGCTTCGCTCAACTGCCAACTGAGAGGAAACTAGCACACAGGTTATACCATGAAAGACCTAATTAACGACGCCCCCATTCAGCAGGAAGCAGTTTGGAGAGAAATAACTGCGCCCATGTTCCCAAATATGGTTTATAAGTGTTCTTTTACATTTAAAGGGGGGAAATGGTATAGGTATGAATAATTTACATTGATATGGATTTTGCTTTAATGATTTAAATTTAAGGTCAATTTTGTTATATGTATTTCTGATCTTGATTAGGTGTAGTGATTGTGTAGTTCACTTAAAAATGTAATGTATATAGGTTGTTAATGGATAATCATCGATAATGGTCAAGTTTGTAGTTATGTTAGTTAGATTTTCTAGATATATAGAGATATATTTTAGTTAGATAGGCATTCTTCATATCTTTCAAAGACTACAAAATAGGACATTTAATGTTTTAATAACTTAGGACTTTTCATGACAATGAGACACTCTGCTCCTGGCAGCACCAATCTACTTCAAGAGGAAGATGGGCATCGAAGAGGATCCTTATGGAGTTTGATAGCCATTTGGGCAAGAAACTGCTCTTGCCTGGACTATTGCATAAACTGGACACAGAGAACCCGCAGAGAGAGGACTACTGAACTTGCCTAAAGGTGAGATGATCTTTCGGGGTTCCTGATTCATGAAAGAGTCTGCAAGACATTCTTCAGGACAAGCAGATAGTGACTGCCTTTGAAATTTCCTGCTTTATGGAATGTCTGCTGAAAACTATGGGCCTGTAGGCCCGAAGACGGATGCCCCAACAGTACAGAGGAACTTTGGGTGACTGTACAGGCAGCAAGATGTCTCTGTCATTTCTAGAGTTTGAACATTGCTTATTTCTTGTTTGCTTAGGTGATATTGTATCTTTCTGGAGTCTTTGATGGAATTAAGAATAGTTAGTTATAGTTATACTTTTCCTTAGTTATGATAAAGATTATTGTAATTTTTACTTGATAACTGTTTTATGTAATTTTGCTATGTTAAAGTTAAGGCCTTTCCTTTTTGTTTAAACAGAAAAAGGGGAAGTGATGTGGGAGTGTCATATATGAATCTGTTGATTTCATTGGTTAAAATAAAGACACTGCTTGGCTGGTCCTATAGGTTAGAACACAGGTGGGTGGAGTAAACAGAATAGTATGCTGACAGGAAGAGGAAGTGAGCTCAGAGAAGCACGCAGCTCCGCTCAGAGACAGCAGCCTCCTGTCTAGCGGGCAGACAGGATGGCCCAGCTCTCTGAGGCACACACGCGATGAAGTTCCGACTCAAGATGGATGTAGGCTAGAATCTTCCCGGTAAGCGCACCTTGGGGTGCAACACACTTTATAAGAAATGGGCTAGTCCAGGTGCAAGAGTTAGCCAAGAAGAGACTAGAAATAATGGGCCAAGCAGTGTTTAAATGAATACATTTTGTGTGTTGTTATTTCAGGCATAAGCTAGCCAGGCAACCAGGGGTGCTGGGGAACACAACCCGGCGGCGCCCCAATTTCAACAAATGTGTGCATTCTTTGGGTATATGCCCAAAAGTGGTATTGCTGTGTTTTTAGGTGTATTGATTCCCAATTTTCTAAGAAACCTCCATACTGATTTTCAAAGTGGCTGTAAAAGTTTGTACTCCCACCAGCAATGGATGAGTGTTCCTCTTACTCCACATCCTCTTCAGCATAAGCTGCCATTAGTGTTTTTGATCTTGGCCATTCTGACAGGTATAAGATGGTATCTCAGGGTTATTTCGATTTGCTATTCTTTGATGGCTAAGGAAGTTGATCATTCCCTTAAGTGTCTTTCAGACATTTGAGATTTCTCTTTTGAGAGTTCTCTGTTCAGGTCTGTACCCAATTTTTTTTATTGAATTGTTCGTTTTTTTGATGTCTAGTTTCTTGAGTTCTTTGCATATTTTGGAGATCAGTCCTCTGTCAGATGTGGGGTTGGTAAAGCTATTTTCCTACTTTGTCACCTGCCTTTTTGCCCTGTTGACTGTATCCCTTGCTTTACAGAAGCTTGTCAGTTTTAAGAAAACCCAATTATTAATTGTTGTTCTCAATGTTTGTGCTGCTGGAGTTATATTTAGGAAGTGATCTCCTGTGCCAAAGTTTTCAAGGCTACTTCTCACATTCTTTTCTGTGTGGTTCAGTGTGGTTGGCCTTATGTAGAGGTCTTTGATCCATTTGAACTTGAGCTCTGCGCATGGTGATAGATATGAATCTATTTGCATTCTTCTTCTCGTCAATATTCAGTTATGCCAGAACCATTTGTTGAAGATACTTTCTGTTTTCCATTTTAAAATTTTTGCTTCTTTGTCAAAAATCAGGTGTTCATAGGTGTGTGGATTGATATCTGGTTCTTCAATTCAATTCCATTGGTCCTCCTGTCTGTGTTTGAATGCCAACACAAAGCTGTTTTCCCTAATAGGATAGTCCACTAAGAATCTCTGTTTCTGAGACATCAGGCTGTGAGGTGTCATCTGAGTTGTAATCTGAAGAATGCAAAAGCATAGAATGGGAAAAGTAGTATGCGTTGGTTTCCTTGTCCTGTGGAATGAGCTGTCCTAATATCTGTCTTAGAGACCAGAAATTTAGAGTTATGGTGTTTATATTGAAAAGTTCAGCGTTCAGTCCTTCCTGCATTTGGCTCTATGAGAAATACTATTTGCTTGTAGCTCGTAAAAAATTTCATACCCATTATGCCCCATAATTATATTTTGGGAAGCAAATTATGATGAAAACAACAACTTTTTACTCAGTAGACTTCAAGCTATATACAGTTAAGAAAGGATCCGAAACCTTGCCCTAACTCCCTCCTGGGGTAAGCAGGGCTGTGAAGAAGATGTACTTGTGGTTTACATGGCACATGAATCTGGTAAGGAAACCCCTTACATGCCCACTCTTCAGCATAATTTAATAGACACCATGGCCTCGTCACCAAAAGGAAATTTCTAGTGTTGATGTTGGTTTTCTAGGTCCTATATGTCAAATTCTTTTAAAGTATACTAAACATTTTTCTAATAATATATTAAAATAGCCTTTAAATTTTTTAATCTCCTTACTCCTCAGTTATTGTATAGCTTTTTTCCAATTCCCAAACAATAACAACATTTTTAATTTTTATTTCTACTGTATTAGCATTTATTTATAAATTCTAACAATATAATATATTTTATAATTATGTTTAGTGATTTTTAAAAATAATTCCATTGACTATTATATTATTTAAACTTTATATTATTTTTTAAAGCTTCTGTTATCATCAGCATTGTACTTTACATTCCAACATTACCTGCCTGTTTTATGTAGTCTTGCTATAAAAGTTAGAATTAAAGGATCTGTAATAAGGTGAGAATTTTGTCATTGATTTATATTTGGGGGCATATTGTTCATAATAATATTTAATAACTTCTGCTTTATAATTATTGAAATTAAAATAGAAAATTAATAATAAGGATAATTTATATATGTTTCAAATTGCAGAAAACTCAAGGAAAAATATAAACTCATATATAACAACCTAAGGCATAATCTCACAAATATTTACATTTAACTTTAATGGCAAATTTTGTTTCTGATTATTGTTTCACTGGTTTCAATGCATTTCAGACATAAATCTTGTATTATCTGTTTAATCGTATACTTTCTCTTATTTTTTTATATCTGACATAGGTAACTTTCTTATTATTTTCTTCACTGGAATTCCCTCCAAGTGCACAAATAAAACCCAGTTCTGCCAGATTTCCTTTAGCCAAATCCCTAGCTTTGAAGTCTTCAGACTAATTAATAACTGCTTCTTATTCTCCAAATAGATAAATAAATAAATAGATATATAGTCAATATTTCCTTAAACCTCCCAATGTTTATGTGTACTACTCTACTGGTGTACTAAAATTAAATTAGAAGAATATAAAATGATATTTGAGTGGTGTGAGGCAGAGCATTGCATTCTTCTTACCCTTTGACAATTTTGTACCCATACCACATGTTACTTGGGAAATGTGCATTTTATGTACAACCATCTTCCTACACTTAGAAAACATACTTCCTGCTACCTCCTTCTTGTTCTCTCTTTACCTCTATTCTTTACCTTTTACATGATATTTTTTTTGTTCACTTTTTGAAAACTACAGAAATAACCTTATTTAATTATATCTATTTCAAAGTTCTGTCTCCATATTTATACTTTTCTATCTCCCAAAGTTTCTGTAAATTAAATATATAGTAGGTTTTCATAAATGTTAATCTTTCATCTAAATTCTACTGTTCAGAAAGCTTAAGTTATTAACTGTATAATGAAGAATATGCCAGAATATAAAAATACAAATTTTCCGAAGATTGTTACTGATTCTCTTATTTTAATAATTCATGGTTAGTTGAAAATATACCGTTACTCAATTTAATTTTTTTGGCAGGAGAAATAGGAATATCAACACATTCATTTCCTTCACTGTTATTACTGTTGAACATATGTATTTTAATATATTAGACAAAATAACAGTTCTCAAGGCAAATGCTGAACATATAAATTTTTCTGGTGACAGTTTTTTTAATGAAGGCACTATTCTGAAAATCTAATCATACAAAAGTGGCAACATTTTGGCAAATGATAGACAATTAGGTATACTAGCCAACTCAATAATCCTCTTTTCTGATGTACCAGCCAAAAATTATGAAGGCATATACTAGAGTAGAGATTTCAGAAAAATGGCAAGTGTCTTACAATATCTTTTTCATAAATCACTATTATATTAGTTTCGAGTTATAATTACTCACTGTCTTTTGGTAGTGACAAAAGAATTTCTAAAGGATGCATAATAATTTATTCAACAAAATTGTGGAAATTCAACAAGAACAAGGAGTCATGGCCTCAGAAAAGGACTAATCTAGAACACTTACATTTGTTTAGCTGAAAGGCTCTTCCAAAGAGTTTTTTCTAACATATTTTGGCATCCCCATCATTCCTGTGTGAAAGCATATGTTGATTCTGTACCTAACTATTTTCCATATCTTTAATTGCATCACTAAAATAACAGTAAGAGAGTGGCATTGCTGATTATTCTATAGAATCGTATATAATATTTATTTATTATATCCCTCTATGAAAAAAATCTGCCTAAGAACAATGTATGCCTTGCAAACAGGATCCTTTGTTATAGGAAAATTGTTCCAGTTGGCTTATGTAAGTATACTCTCTTTCTCTACTTCCCAAAACTGTCTCAAAACTTCATATTATCAACTCCTGAAATCTATTCATGATGCCACAAAATCCACACTGGGTAGTTATCCAGATGCCATCAAGCTGCACACACAAACTATTCTTCAGCATTCTGGTTTTTCATGAAACTCCGGGGAGGGGACGGTGAGAGTGCAGAGTTTTCTTTCCTCATTGCTTCCTTCCTTAACCACAGCACTGTTTAAACTAGAGCACCCTACTCAATTTTACGTTACCTACCCTATGTATTTTTTCCAAAGAATTGTATAACAAAACTAAAAAACCAATGCAAAAATATAACTATACAATGTCAACATGCAACGTTGTTATGTACCAGTAAAAAGACTTCCAGAGCCATATGAACAAGAAAAAGAGACTGAAAGAAAGATTCTATGCCTAGTGGTCAGAACAAGTTACATGAATATTACATATTCAAGTTCTACAATGTACACAATTATAAATAAAGTCACTGAATATAACTATGTCACTAAATAAAAAACAACAAAAAGTAAGATTGTAGTATGGCAATACCCCTTTGGCCTTGAACAATAACACTAGAGCACAATTCGACCACATGTTGGGAATCTCTTGGAATGAACATCTCTCCCAGATTCTGATCATATGTTCTTTTGTGCTCAGGGGCAATTAAGCTTTGAGTATATTTATATGGTTTATTAGTTGCCACCATAATCTCATAGAGTGGCACTATTAGGGGGTATGGCTTTCTGGAGTTGGCATGCCTTGTTGAGGAAATGTGTCACTGTAGGAGGGGTTTCTTACACTCAAGATACTGCTTGGTGTCTTATTCGACTTCTGTTGCCTTCAAGATGTAGGACTCCTGGGCTACACTATAGCACCATTCTGTCTACATGCCACCATGCTACCCACCATGATATAATACTATCTGACTGTAAGCAGACACTTCTACTAAAAGTTTTTCCTTTTAATATTTGCCATGGTCATGACATATCTTCATAACAGCAAAAACCCTAAACAAGGTTTGTGCCAGTCATGGCGTATTATTGTACAGCCTACCATATTTTTGTTTGGGATTTGGCTTGGTTTTGGGTTTGGAAAAGCAGAATGCCTTAAGGTGCTACTTAATAGACCATATGGGCAGGGAAATGGAAGCCAGTGGTGCTGAGTGTGATATGGTGAACTGTGGGAATCGGGAAGTTTCAGAAGAGAAAAATTATTAAAAAAATCTTTGTTTTTTTGAGACAGGTTTCTCTGTAGCTTTGGGAGGCCTAACCTGAAACTCATTCTTAGACACAACTGATCTTGAACTCACAGTGATTTCCTTGTCTTTGCCTTTTGAGTGCTGGGATTAAAGGTGTGAGGCCTCCACTGCCTGGCATAGTTAAAAAAAATCTTAGAGCCAATGTGTTCATGCCATCAGTACTTGGAAGGCAGAGGTTCACAGTTCTTTGAGTTTGGAGAAAATGGTCTACAAACAAGTTTCAGGATAACCGTCTTAACAGTGAAAATAAACTGGTGAATTTTAACATGGACATTCCCAGTTCCAGCAGGCTTTGTCCACGTGGTTCTCAGTTTGGGGTTAAGGACAGAAGAAAAACATTATGGAATAAATCCACTGAGGCCATGTATCAGAGGTGTCACTGAGATGGAGCCTAGCAGTAAACCATTTCCTAAAGCTGTGAAGTTGAAGCCTGGATTGCCTTGGAACACCCCTTTGAGAGCCAGGGTTGTGGGATACCTCCTGAGGAAAGCTTCTAATATGGAGTAGAATAATTCAAACAAAGTGTGTTCACTCACTGAGAAATTTAGATGCAGTGTTTGGTTGGAGTTTGCCCACTGTTTTTGTTCTTGTTCTTCTCCCTCTGCTTCCTGCCCTGAACTTTGGGATGTAATGTATATCCTGTATTATATTTGAAAGTGTGTCATTTGTTTTTTATTTTGATTTAATGGGTATTGCAGTTAAGATTTGCATGAATCTCAGAAGAACTTTAACTTTGATTTTAAACATTGCTGAAACTGTGATAGACATGGGGGTATTTGAATGACCAAATACATTTTGCATTATAATATTGTTACATGATTATGATTAATGTTTAACTATTATTCCTTCCATATCTGCCCAATTTGTTGAATGGAGCGGCCGGGCTGTGTTCTCCCTGCATCCGCCCCCCCACATGGCTTAGCTTCGTCCCAAAATAATTACACAAAATGTAATCTTTTAAACACTGCCTGGCCCATTAGTTCCAGTTTCTTATTGGCTAGCTCTCGCACCTGACTCCCATTTCTTATAAGGTGTGTAGCACCCCAGTGTGCTTACCGGGGGATTACTACCTCGTCTGTTAATGCGCATCATGCTACCCCTCACTCCTTCCTTCTCCCAAATCTGTTCTGTTTACTCCACCCACCTAGTGGCCTATCATGGGCCTAGCTTTCTTTATTATAAGAAATCACTCCCACATCATAAAAAAATCAGGAGTCATTTGGTAAAACCTAATGATCAAGAAGCAGAGAAGCCACAGTTCCCCTCCTCTCTTTTCCATTCCACAACCCAAAAGTAGAGATTCTCTTTAACCTCATCTTACTGTTCCTCAGTCCTCCAAAGCCTCTATGGTTAATGTTAGTCAGCTAGTGGCTTTGTGCCCTCTGATTCAACACTTTATTTTAGATGTGATCAAAATGTCACAACCATTTTCCCCTTTTGTCTAAATGAAGAGGGAAAGTTTTCACTCTCTAACATGGTGAAACTGCATACATTAATATTTATTATTATTTTTTTTTTTATTGTAAAATTACATTAAAATGTCCATTTTATGTACAAATTCAAGGAAAATACTTCATTATCTATCCTACCTTGGTGGATTCAAAATATTATACCTAATTTTCTTTCTATCCAAATTTATATCCACCATCCCTAAAATTCTTTTTATGGTTCCTCATTACATTTTAAATTATTCGCTGCATAGTTGCAATACTTTAAACAGGAGTAGAAACATATCACAGTATGCTTTGCTGAGGGATATATCTTATACACTGCACAGATTTGTCAATTGCATTAGTTTAATAAAACACCAACAGGAAGTATAGGTGGGTGTGACCAGACCAAGAAAATTCTGGAAAAGAAAGCCAGAGAGTGATTCACCAACCAGATACAGATGAAGCAAGGTGAGATGCCTCACTGAGAAAAGGTCCCATGTCATGTGGCTAATTTAAGATTATGCTAATTTAAGTTGTCAAAGCTAGTAATATTAAGTCTGAGATAAGATGCCAAACATTTATAATTATTATAAGCCTTTATGTGTCTCTTTGGGACTAACGCTGTGAGACTGATGACAACGTCTGTCTACAAAAAAAATTCTTAAATTTTTATCAATATACAAAAATATCTTAAATAAGAATAAAACATATACAATTTAACAAAAACAACCTCAATTTTGTATTAAACTACAAAACCCATCAATTAAAATATTTAAGTGTTCTTGTATTATTCTTCACCAATACCTCAAGGCGGTGATAAAGCAAACCTATTCTCTACATTTTGCAACAAATAGAGTCAATCATATCTTATACATATTCTCTCTCCCAGGGATGTTAGCTTCCTTTCCCCTCACCATTTCAAATATCCCACTATGCTGAATTGGTGTCTTTTTATGAGCCCTGGGAGCCTTTGGACTCTATTCAGTAGCAGAAAGGGAATTCTTTTCCTTTGCCTATTATATGTCCTATTATACATGATCATGATGGGTTCCAGTAAAAGGCTGCAAGGCTCTTAACCAGGGCATCCCTAATAGATAAAGAATAAGGACTCATAGTTAGGTAACTTAGCACTGGATTTGTTTGTTTGTTTTATGTGTGAAATTTGTGCATCTGACTGGTAATGCCAATAACCACTTTTCCACTTGAAACTTCATATTTATTCATGTCCACATATCACTGATATAATAATTATATGCTAATAAAGAGACTACAGGCAGCATCTCTTGTAGCAACCACTTACTTTCGTCTTAGTTTCCCCGTGGGCCACAGTGAGTTTGTTAGTCATCTTTTTTAGTTTGCTTTCCTAATACTAATAAAATTACCATGATAAAAAGCAGCTGACAGATGAAAGTATTTGTTTTGGTTTGCAAATCTAGAGATAAGAACCCAGTGACAGCGGGGCATTATGGAATCAGACAGAAGGCATAAAAACAGAAGCAGAAAGCCGGGAGATCACATCTCTATGCTCACAATGAAGCAGAGTGTGAACTGGAAATGGGTATGTTGTAAAAATCTCAAAGACCTCCCTAAGATATATACTTCCTCCAGTAAGAGGGGACAGATTTGAAACACTCCCATTATTTCTTAGTCAAACCCTAAAATATCTTGGTATTTCTACTTGAACTTCTTACATGTGTCAATGTTGTTTTATGACTTACAGTCAGATTAGAAATAAAATGAGTCAGATAGGATCAAAAAATAGTTTAAATCCCTTTACATTTAATGACTGTTTAGTCTTAGAAAAATCAGACCTTTGAGCTATGTTGTCCATTTGTCAAGTAGGAATTCGAGCACCTCCACCAGTGTTGAGAAGAGCAGCTGAGGAAACAGATGTAAATTCTTGTCACAATAACTAGTAAAAGTGGCATATTCCATAAAAGCAAAAAATTTCTTCTTTCCTTGGCACTATGTTTTATAATATGTATTTGAAGTGATTAACATCAAAATAAGAATAAAATAAAAAATATTTTAATTCTATATTGGGGGATATAATTTTCTGAGCATCATCTATACACAATGGCTATTTTTAAATACTTAAATCCTAACATCATCAAAAATTATTATTCTCATAACACAAAGAGAAAAAGTTTCAAAATCTACATATATTTAAAAACATCACATTATAATACTGAAAATAATACTAAAGGAAATTTCTTATAATTTTATTAGAAAAGGGTTTAATTACAGCTCTCTTGATTTTTTCAGTAGATATATTTTTCTTAATCAAATGTACAGGATGCTTGTAGAGGTCTCCTTGACAACCAATTGATTCAGGGATGCCTTGTGCTTTTTTATTAATTGTATTGTGTGTGTTTACTCAATAACATATTATTAATTCCATTCTTCTAACCTACAAATTACATGTTTTTTTCTAAACAGCTAGCTAAAATAAAAATTTTCTATTCCAGTACATTTTTTTGTAATAGGAGAAAGGGTTAAAAAGTTAGCAGGCAAAAATAAATTCATTTGTCCACTTTTGGTTTGCACTTACAAATTTTTTTTCCTGTAAAGATATTATGTTTCATTAATTTGAAAATTTTATAGAAACTAAATTGAATGTCAAAAAATTATCATAGTATATCAGAAATGAATTGAAGAAATAGATGCTTCAGTGATTTTGGGAAGTGGTCTCTTGGCTTCTTTGTCTGTGTATTGTTGTCCTTCATTCTTATCACCTAGGATCAAACATTTTTCTAGAGTCCTACCAAAAATTGAAATTCAAGACATAGTTCTTCTATCTAAATTTTTATGAACTATTTCATTTAATGCATTTATTTCTATTATATTTTCCGTTTTTTTTTTTAAAAATCTGAGTTCTAATATTTTCTGAAATTAGCAAGTGAAATCAAACATAGAATTTTACAATATTAACAAACATCATGTCTGTGTAATTTAAAGAGATGTCCATAGGCTCAGTTTTATATAAACTTGGGCTTCCATTTATGTGCTGAGTGTGACTTGGGGGGTATGTCCATGTGGAAGAAGTTTTTCTGGGCTTGGTTTTGAAATTTTAAGTCTCATGTTACTTCCAGTTCACTCTGCCTTTTGCCATATGGACTACAATTCCTTCGAAACTCTGACAAAATATACCTTTTCCTCTTCATTCTTTTTTGTATAATTTTGTCATTATTATAAAACAGTAAATAATACATGTTTTTCAGAAACACACACACCTGAAAGCACAGTTTCTGTTCCTTCAGATAAAATGGAAATTGTTGCTTGAGAATTTCTCACTTGTGTTCTTATGGCCTTTCACAGAGTTATGTGAAGAATATCTGGAGCCACTGGAAATCACATTCTTTTTCCTGGATAATGAGCAAGTTGTGAAGCCTGGCCTACATCCTGTCTGAAGGATCTGCACTCAGATTCCCTAGTCAGTGAAGCCACAATCCTCATGAGCCACCTGCTTTCTGTGGTACTTCTGACAGGCTCACCAACAAGCTCTCTCTTTCCTGAGAGATGAAGCTCTCTCATGTTTGCATTTTCATTGCTCTAGGTTTTCATAGGTTACTTTCTCTCTCCTAGAAGGCTAGCAAAGACATGGATGTAAGCATTACCTTTCCTCAATGAAGTGTATATAAACTTGTGTCTAAGGACTCCTGTGTGTGGTTGCAGTTATAACCCATCTTACTGGAAACAAAGGAGACCCTTAACAATGATTCTGATTCCTATCTTTTCCTTTTGAATTTGTTGATACGTAATTCTCAACATCCAAAGCAACTTAAACACATGTTTTAATATTGATCATTATTTTATCATTCTGAGGTTATATTACTTATGCCCAAATAACCATAAAATTCCAAAATGTAAAATTTGCTCTTTCCTTTAAGATTCCTAATTCGTTACTGCTGCTAACTGCCTGGATTGTTCATGTGGACTCTAGATATTTGCAAATATAACTTTTCTATTTCTGTATATCAAATATGCAATAAGCAATAATTTGATTTAGATTTCTAGTTCAAGGTTTTACCGAACAAGGCTGTAGTAACATGCGACCCCCAGATCACAACAGCTTTAAAAGCAAAGAGACAATATATTGGTCATGTTAGCAATGATTTGGTATGGATAATCAATGAATTAATTCCTCATGGTCTCATACAGAATCAAAAATAGGTCAGAGAAGTTATTACTTCTCAAAATGCACTTACTTATAGCAACAATAAACAACAGGGGAACACACAGAAGCACCTAATAGCCCATGAGCTAAGATTTGCTTTGATATGACCTCTGTCATATCTGCTCAGATTCAATGTCTTTCACCACAGCAAGAGTAGTTGGGGCTTGTAATTTAGGAGTGTCATGAGGGTTATAATCTTCTTATTGGAAGGAAGAAGAAATGTTTGGAACAATAAGGAAATTGACTATTCTGAATTATTTCCTCATTTTCAAATATAAGATTGATGTGGGAGTGTCATATATCAGTCTGTTTATCAATCTGTTGATTTCATTGGTTAAAATAAAGAAACTGCTTGGCTGGTTCTGATTTAAAACATAGTGGGAAGTACAATGTATGCTGACAGGAGAGTCGAAATCCTCGCTCCGTCACCACTCCTCTCTGGCGGGCAGACGGGATGCTCGGCTCTCTCAGCACACTTGCGATAATCCGACCGAGCCCAAATGACGTAGACTAATCTCCCCGTAAGCACACCTTGGGGTGCTAACACAGATATTAGTGGGTTAACCAGGTGTATTCCTAGAGGCTAGAGCTAGTGGGTCAAGCAGTGTTTAAATGAATACAGTTTGTGTGTTGTTATTTCGGGGATAAGCTAGCCAGGCGGCTGGGGTGTTGGGGACGCAAACCCCGAAGCCCCTATTTCTACATAAGATTATTAATCGTACTCAGAAGGTGGCATGCTGTTTATTTACAGAAAGTGGATGCATGCTCAAAGAGAGTAACCCTTTATCTCTACACCCTTAAGGTCTTATGCTGGAATTAGTTACCACACATCAACAAGAGAAACATATATACTTGTATCTGGGAGCGAGGGAGAGGGTAAAATTTAACACATCTACACTAACAGCACTCTGCAAGAGAGAATTCAGTGAATCAACTCAATTTTATTCAAGAGTATAAGGATTATATTGGATTGTGGAGCCTGGGGACAAACTGTAATTTGCATTAAGTGGCATATTTCTGTCATAACACTTAGTATGTGGCAGTGAGGTCCTATAGCAGAGCTCCTAGCACAAGTCTTCTTAGCAGGGATCTGTGCCAATGATCAAGCTAAAGATGAATCAGGCATCTGGTTCTAGAGCCAGAAACCTGGTTTAGAGACAACTTTCAGATAAGGACAGTTCCAGGTCTAGGAACATTCTCCAGATAAGGCTAAAGAGAGCGCTGAAAGCTTTGCTGGAGAGAGGGAGTTCCATGTTTGATGTGGGAGTGTCATATATCAATCTGTTGATTTCATTGGTTGAAATAAAGAAACTGCTTGGCCGGCCCTAATAGGTTAAAACATAGGTGGGAGGAGTAACAGAACATATGACGGGAGGTAGCTCAATCACAATCTCCGCTCAGACCCTCCTGTCTAGCGGCAGACAGGATGCCCAGCTCTCTAGGCACGCCCCGATGAAGCTCCACTCAAGATGATGTAGGCTAGAGGTCTTCCTGGTATCACCTCTGGTGTACATGATATAGATGGGTTAAGGGTTGAAGTTAATGGGCCAAGCAGTGTTAATGGGCCAATACAGTTTGTGTGTTGTTATTTCGGGCATAAGCTACCAGTCCTGAGGTGTTGGGGACAACCCCGGCGCCCCAATTTATCACATGTTTCTCATCTTATTGAGATACTGCTAGCAATGAAACTATATCTCCACTCCAGCCAAGCGATGTCTTCCAACACCATGGGACAATGAACAATCAAAGATATGGTGAAGCCATTGCTTATATTGATATATGAAGA